>BGPT01001583.1:32681-77668 GCA_003297045.1 Symbiodinium sp. clade C Y103
TTCGAAGCGGGTCCCTAATAGTAAGCGCCAGACCTTAATATTAAAAACTATTTTTCCCGATTTCAAAATCAATTAAATCTCAATTTAAAACGCAATTAAAAACTACTTGGATTCAGGGGACCCTAATAATAAACACCCCGGGGTTGACTAGTTTTTATTATTAGGGGGTGAAACCCACAAATGGTAGGTTTATNAAAAGTCAAATTGGCCAACCACAAATTTTCCAAAATTGGAGATGGACCCTAGTTTTTATTATTTGGGGGAGGTTTAGTAATAGGGGGAAGGGATTAAGAGGGTTTCGCCGAGAAGCCCAAGACATGCCCGAAAAGATAGAACGCCAACATGCCAGGCACATGAATTTTGATCAGAGCTATTCTTTTGGGTGACTGAACAAGATAGTGCTTGCACCAAGCAATAAAACAATGCAAGGTTTGAAGCCTGAGGAATCCAAGAACCGAATTCCCGATCTGAAATTTAGAGACTGTGTGTGTGTGTGTGTGCCTGCGCAAAGTTTCAGCAAACCTCAAGGGTAGCTAAGAAATGATTTCACGGGGATCCCATGAAGAGACTTCTGCAGGAGTAGCCGTAGATAGAAACTTCAAATCTTATGAGCAGGCTTCAAGGGTAGCGGCGAAGAGACTTCAGGGGGACCCCAAAAAGAGACTTCTCCAGGGTAGCCATGAAGAGACTTCAGGGGGGTATTTCATTATGTGAAGAGACTTGAAGAGACTCTAGGGGTAGCTATGCTAGAGCCGGTAAGGGACTTCAGGGGGATTTGACGGAATAGCCATGAAGAGAGGGGACCTTAAGAACAGACTTCAGGGCAGCCATGCAGAGACTTCATGGAGTATCCCATGAAGAGACTTCACGGGGACCCCAGGAAGAGATTTAAGGGGTAGCTATGAAGATAGCAGTGGAAAGACTTGAAAGGGATGTTGTCAAGAGACTTGAAAGGTATAGCCTGGCGATGAAGAGACTTGGGGGGAACCCGTTGCAAGATTCCAGGGGTAGCTATCAAGAAAGCCATGGAAGGACTTCTGCAGGGTAGCCATAAATACAGGAGACTTCCGGTGAAGAAATTTCAGGGTAGCCATAGAGAGACTTCTGCAGGGGCAGCCATGAAAAGATGTCAGGGAGAGACTTCAGGGGTAGCTATGAAGAGAGTTGAAGGGATCCCATGAAACGACTTCAGGCTGGACCCCATCGAAAGACTTCTGGTGGATTCCACCTAGAGATTTCAGTGGCAACGACAAGAGTTCAGGAGGTCAGGGGTTGAGTGACAATTTCCATTCACCATGCGTAGCACTGTGGCTGAAACTTATTCAGTAGGGCCTCAACTTGAGTTTGGAGTTTACAGGGCAACGCCTGGACCACCCCAAAACGACACAACCCAGAAAATGCCAGGTACAGAAATTTTGATCAGGGATGATCCGGGTCAGTTTTCATTTTAAAAAGACTGAAATTTTTGTACCTGGCAATAGGTACTAAAAAAATGCAAGGGCGGAAGCTTCAGGTATATATAATACAAAGTAGTTATATATATATATATTTAATACAGTACACCTTATATTCCCATAAGCTGGACATCTGGCGCCTGTGGCATCCCAAAACATACCCGAACTCCATCTACCGAGGAGGGCAGAGGTGGCATGTTGGTCTACTACGAGGCACTGAAGGAGCAATTCGATGCCGACCTGACGCAGATCGCCGCGGCGCGGATCGAAATCGATCCCAAGCAACTAGGTTGCGGAGGCTGCCTTCGCTGGAGCTGGTGACAAGTTGCGTTGAGATGCCTTGTAAAAAAGAAATATATATATATATAGTAGAGTGTGTGTTTGTGTGTGTGAGTGTTTATGGAACCCTTCAAGAAGATAACATGGAAAACAAGTATCATATTTTTGTTTCGGGAGTATCATCATGCATTTTAATGTCACGCTGATGATATACAATTAGTATAGTGGATGTGATTCGGAATAATTATAATGTGGATATGGTGCCATTTAAATATAACGGCACATCTTACATGATATGTATATATATATATATATATATCTGTGTGTGTGTACTTATATGTACATATTCAACAGCAATACCGCACATGTACAAACATGATTATTCTGGTTAATCATGTTTGAGATCCTATCCCGATGCCATCGGAATGATAGTTGGGATGTGTGTGTATACATAATTTTTGTATCATTGGTATGTGTATATAGAATATAAAATATACATATACGTGTATATTTTACGCATATACATATGCAATCATTTGCACTTTGCATAATTTATCATTCATGGGATTTGCTTAAAGGGAAAATAGAAAGCGGAAAACCCATGGAACCCCTATATTTCATTGTAGAAACCATGGTTGGTTCCTCTAGATTTTCCCTTAAACAAATCAATGGAATCATCGGTTTTCTGCAAGCGACGTATCGCGGGTGCCAAGGGCATCGCCGGTGGAGCAAGTGGAGCCGACCTTCTGGGAGGCCGTGAAGTGTACCAAAGGCCGGGCGGGCCGATCCAGCTATGAAGGACCAATATTTCAACAAGGCAACTTTTGGGCTCCACATTCGCAGAGACATTTCTAGATATAAATAAGTAAATGTATATATATATATATGTATATTATACCTTGACCTTCCGTACGCGAAGATAGCGTCAGGTCTGAGTGAACACCCGGGGTTTTCAGACGAAACCCGGGGTTTTCAGATGAAACCCTGGGTTTTGGTTTTCCTGGGCGGCCCTGTTTCTCCTACTGATGTGAGGGAACCTGCGCTGCTCTGAATTAGGTGATCTAAGGTGCACTCAGCTCCTGAATTTAACTATAGAAAGGCCAAAGAAAAAAAACAACCATGTGACACGGGTTAGGAAAACCCAGGGTTTTCTTGAAAACCTAGGGTTTTCTTGCTAAAATCACAGGTTGGCACGGGTATATCACGGGTTTGGCACGGGTTGAGCACAGGTTAGTTGACGCAAAATCTCAAACCCGAATTTTTTCCGATTGGGGTAAGATAATTCCGTTGTCGGGAAGATAAAAGGGCTTGAAGGAACCTGCGCTGCTTCATGTTTCTTAGGTTTTCCCCAGGTTGTCCTGGTCACGCCAAGACTTCAAGCGTTTAATCCCTGCCTGGCTGCCGGATGGCAGGAAACCCGGGGTTTTGGATGGAAACCCTTTTTTTTTAATTGGTAAAGTGTATAGACCCAGTGTTTCCAGTTGAACCCGTCATTTTTTTTAGGGTTTGGAAGCTAAGGATATATATATATATATGGGCAGAAGGCATATGTGTGTGCTGGTCATTTACATGAACCCATTCATTTGAGTGTGAAACTCTATGCGCGAGGACGTGGGAAAATACATCATTGATTGAAGAACCCGCGGGTTTCATCGGATTTCTTTTGTTTTCTAGGCTCCATTTAAGATCAGCAGTGATCATACTTGGCGGGATTATCCCAGTTAAATACGCCAAATGGTAAAAACAAAGCAGATGCGGCAAACCGCTATCAAAAAAAGTGATGGCATTCAGTTTGCAGCGTGCCACATCTTTACAGAATGCCGGGGTTTCCTCGGCATGGGCTGTTCTGCAGTCGTCAGGCATGCACAGGCAATTGTTCGCCAGAGGAATCATGAAATTGCCTGCAGCATGACTCAGAGGCGGGGGCGGAGCTGCAGGATTTGCCAGGTTGATTTGCCAACTAAGTACCCCCCCAGTCTCATCAATCTTGGCTGGGAACTCCCGAACATCCCCGAACTGAATGGAGGTTTTAATTGGAAAAGGTAGGAACATCATGGAAAATCATCGCGCCAAATGAGCCACCCCAACTCCGGCAATAGGAAACACGTAAGGCACAGACATTGGTTTCCAGAAATTGTACAAACATGAGGTAAGCGATGGGACCTGCCCAAATGGCATAGTCCGTCGATACGCCTTTTGAAGGTCATGTTATACCTTTTCAGGTACATCATTGTCCTGTAAGCAATACCCCCAAAATTTGCCATGTATATCCATACATACATCACTTTTGTACAATTGTGTGGCAAGCGAAGGGACTTTCCCAAATTTGTTGAAGTCTTCTTGGTGAACCTTGGGTTTCCAAGATTGCTCTAATGGTGGATTTTCCAGCAAACCATGTTTGATGGCCTGAGGATAATTTGTGGCGTTGCCCAAAGAATCTGGGGGAAGTGGAACTTCACAGAATCAGGGTGGGATTTACAAGTCGCACCTTTATAGACGTTGTAGCAACTTGAATCCAGGATTACCCAGTCTTTTCTAGCACATATCTCCATCTGTTGGCCAAGATTCCCATTGCAGCATAGGTCATGTTGTATTGCCGGAAGTTATGCTAGCGACTTTACTTGCTGCACAAAATCCTGGCAGAATTCAAGGGCTGCAGCAGTTTTTCACCAGCCTTCCAGAACAAGAAAATCATGCAGGAACAATGACCTCACGTCGTGGCGTCACTGGAATGATGGGAATTGGATCCGGGGAATCATCCCCAAATGGCCCTGTGATACTGCAACAGCTACTTTCAGGTTAGCGGTTAGTGAATTAGTATTAATGTATGTCATTTCCCACAGCTATGACATGAGCGCAAAGAAGCACTCTCCAAGCGGTACAACTACGTGTTGATTGGTTTTGATCAATTATGGGCACATGTGCCACCCGGTTAACCAACACGATTGACAATATTAAAATTCTTTGCAATGCCGGGTTTGTCAATGAGACGGCTGACTGCCCGCAAATCGTGAGTGCGATAAATGGGGAAAGTAATAGTATCCATAATATAAAGCAATTATCCATAATTATCCAACATTTTCCATAGATAGCTTTCAAAAACTTTCACAAACAAGTTTTGTGGCAGGGATATCAGAGAATGGCCATGCTGTAGGGCAATGCTTTCAGCATCAGGCGTGGCACGAATCGACACTTTTCGCGCAGTCAGTCGCCTGAGGGCGGCAGTTTCACCGATGAAACCCGACGTGACCTACGGGAGGTCGGCCGGCCGCGCGCCAGCCACCAACAGAAAAGTGACGCATGTGACGCCAGGGTGTGCGAGAACCACCAGAAATATGGATCCCCCTCAAGAATGGGGTATTAAAAAATGGAAAGTTATGATAAACAAAGTAGTAGTGGGGTACGGACCATATGCGAACTAACTATCGATGGATGGTTTCAACGGAAAACTTACAGGGAACCAGTGGCTTCTTGCAAAGCAATGCTGTAACAGTTGGGAATGATTGGCCACCATAACCCACAAATTTTATCCCAACTGGGCCACTGGGGGAATCCGCACCGTTATTAACATGATCTTGGATTTGCGGAAGACGATGTGCTACCTTTCCATTGCTTTATTCACCACTTGGCGAATCTACTGGCAATATTTACTATTTTGGGCCCCCCCCCCCTTGCGCAAATCCAAGGTTCTCAAAATTTGCCACTCAAAAGTTGCCACTCTGGATGTTCTTTGGGAGAATGGAAGTCAGTAGATGCCCAGAAGGGGCTGGTCATACCTCGATAGTGGGATTTGTAGTGGCCAACATAAGGATTCTCAATAATGATGGGATGACCCATAACCCTTACACCATGTTTGGACATGTTTAGACCATGGCACACAGTTTTTTTTCTAATGAAGACTTCCCGATGGCTTTCCCTTGAACCAGTTCCGTGATTGATAGTTGCAGCATGTTGCAGCATGTTTCGCACCCATGAAGTTCAACCAAGCAATGTGATAAACCCAACAATCCCCAATGCCTGAAGGTTTATGTGCCAGAATGAGCAGTCAGTTGTGATTTGTCACCGAGTCTTCAATTGGGAAAGTCACCAACGCACCTCATTACACTCATCAGTCACACCACCCTGTTAGATGGAATAGACCCTTGTGACACTGGGACTAGCCCAAGGACAGAGGCCCTGCCGCCATTTCTCGGATCAGGGATGCTGAAGAAGAAAAAAGTCCAATTAAACTCAGCCCTTGCGATCATGAACACTTCATCAATGAGAGCTTTCCTCAATGCTCAGGCTTAGCTGGTGTTGCAGCGTGTTACCTGTGTTTTTTTATTGTAGAAGCTGCCATGGCGGGCAAAGCACCAAAGAGTAAGATCAAAGGACGAGCGAGAAAACCCATCAGGAGCCGTTGGTGGATGAATCTTTTTTTTCTCCTGAATTCCATTTCGGTAGGATCCTATTTTCCAGGGTGTTTTATATATATGTAGAACTGAACTTTCTGGCTGGTGCTTTCATGTGTTTTCATCTTACATCATCTTACCATATTGAGGAAGTTGATTCTCAATCACCCTCAAAAACCGTAAGGTCATGCTTCAGATGGGCTGAAACCATTTGAAACCAACAAACATCACCACATATCACCACTGAGTTTTCTCAACTTTCAGGAGCAGCGGCAAGAACAACAAGGCCCTGTGGGGAACGATCCAGTGGCGGGGGGCCGTGGGAACGGCTGCTGGTGGCCGTGGCTGGAGGCGATCATCAAGAAACGCCAAAAGGTCAAGAAGAAGCACGAGAAGAGGAAGAAGGTTGGGGAAAAACATGGGAAAAAGACATGTTGTCATGTTTACATATTTATTGTGTATATCCATTTCTTTTATATAATACAATTTCATGTAACATAACATAATATAACATGTAGTTAATATATATATAATACATACATACATACATACATACATACATACATACATACATACATACATACAGACATACAGACATACATACAGACATACATACAGACACATACAGACACATACAGACACATACATACATACATACATACATACATACATACATACATACATACATACATACATACATACACACATACACACACACATACACACATACACACATACACACATACACACATACACACATACACACATACACACATACACACATACACACATACATACATACATACATACANATACACACATACACACATACACACATACACACATACACACATACACACATACACACATACACACATACACACATACATACATACATACATACATACATATATATATATATATATATAGATCAAAATCATGTGTATATAACATATACACATATATATATATATATATGTGTGTGTGCGCGTTTTTCTTTGTAGATATCATGTGGTAAAGCATGGTAACCTAGCAATAAACCATCCTCCAAATTATCAATTTTATGCGTCGTATGCACCATCCCCAAATGGTAGGGTTCTTATTGGGTTAACTACATTACACACACACACATATATATATATATATATACATATAATATATACATTTGTGCACGTACATAATTACATGATAGGGACATCACGGTGATTAATTTGTCTATATATTGGGGGGTGATACCTCCCGTAGCCACTCAAGGAAATCCCTGACCTTAGCAGTTTGTGGCCACGGGCCAGGAGGTGATTCTTCTTGGATTATTTGAAGGGAGGATTGACAGACAATCATCATCCTATGTATGGAATTTCCCAGTGATGTGTATGGGACCCAGATATGTATGGTATAAGGCAGTGGGAGGCCTACACAAGAAAACATTAGCGCAAGACATGGCAGCATATGGCACACGACCTCTACTTCAGATATTTCTACATACCTAAAACGGCTGCTGACATCAGATTCCATGGTACAAATCAGCTACGCACCATGTACCATACGGATGTTCACCCTCCTAAAGCTGCCCAAAAAGAATGAAGAGTCGACCCAGAAACCATGGGGGGAACACTCCGCAGGCGCGTTTTAACGGCAAGGTGGACGACTTGGCGGCGCCTCAGCATAGGGATTTAACATAGGATGTGTCCTTTTTGGATGAATAGTCACTCTGGTTGAAGACATTTAGGATGCAATATGAGTTTGTCTGAAAATATAGATGGTCCCCCTAAATCCACTGCTTCATTACCATTTTCATCCATTTTCCTTTTTGAAATGACCATAAATGGGGCATCGCCATGTCCAGACAAACCCGTATGATGTAATCAGATAAAATTTGGATCTCTGATTGGGGGAATTTAACATTGGAGGGATGAATTCTGGACGAGTGATATCTCATGTAAAATGATGGAACACTTCTTTTAACAAACCCAATGATACACCATCAAGAGGCCTACTGAACACCATTTTTGGTAAACCCTGTAGTACACCAGAAGGTGGCCGATGTGGTTGAACTATCAGCAGGGGATGTATATACAAAGCACCAAGTCGTTGATCGTTCTATAGGTCCGCCGTGTAGGTAATGACCTAATTCTGAAGGTACGGACATATTTTGGCCAAAGAAGATTGCGATATATTGCGATGATTCCCTCCCATTAACTTTATATAGACCTTCGTTGGATTGATTTGCGAGACACTTTTTGGAAAAAATCGGGACTAGCTGGTGCTCCAAAAGCATGGTTTCCTATAGATTTGCCCACAAACGAAACGAGACTAGTTCAGGACAGGTTAGTTACCGCCAAGTTCGATATCTCAAACTTTCAGCTGACTTTTTGCGCTCACTGTTAATCTTTGCCGGTAATTTCTAGCGACCTCACCTCGCACTGATATGATGGTTGGGGGAATTATCCCCAAAAAAACAAAATAATGTTTGGGAATTCAGATTTTTATGATTTGAATGCCTGGAAATTTTGGTGAATGATATCAGCTTCCTCATGGAAGATCTATTTAGCCATTTTTTGTCGATTGTTCTATCAGCTTCCCCATTAAGAGTTGCGATGGTGGGGGCATACTGGGTCCCATTTTTGCGCACCCCTAGGACCGCTTCGCAGCAATTGCCACGCCAACAGCCTTCACAGAAGCAGCCGGGCAGGCCCATCCTGGGGGCCTGGGAAACAAAAAGACCATTGTATTATTGCAGTTCCATGGGACCTTGGCGTGTTCCAGTGTATTTTCATAGGTGGGTATGCGTCAAAATTGGGTACTTCAATACTTAGATGACTCATCCTAAAGATTAAAATGACCAAAATCTGTGGTCCCCTGGGTCTTAAATTTTGACCCATCACAGATATGTGTTTGACCTACCCTGGGTGCAACACCAGGCGGACAGTGGCATGAAGGACAAGCAAGATGTGCAGCCATCGGAGCCAGCCTTGTCTCGCCAGGACGCGATCAGGGCCATCAATTTTTGGACATTTCAATAGGGACAAACTATGGAAAATTATCAACTCACCAAATTGTCCACTCATTTCTGTTCAATTGGCTGGCAATTCTTTAATGGCAGGTTTTGGACAACCTGGAGCTCAACTTGATAAGCAATGTGAAACCATGTCTCAAAATCATCGGGAAAACATCAACACAAGTTTTAGGAAGGATGGTGAAGCCAATCATAGGCAGGCTCAGTGGTAAGTGGCCAACCATGGTCAACCATGGTCAACCATGGTCAACCACTTTGAAAGAAAAACAAGACCTAGAAAAATAAGCAAGACACAATCCGACCATGGTTCCCAACCATGTCCAACCGTGGTTTCCATGTTTCCAACCATGGATTTTCACGAAGCCAATCCAACCAGCGCGGAGCACTGCCCAAACGGCAATGGTGTAGGATCTCCGGAAGAAGTTGAAGGCCAAGCTGGCCACGCATGCGTTGGATCGCACGCAAGGCTTGGAAAAAGGGATTCAAGACAGCAATGGCTTGAAGCTTGGCACTGGATAGTGGAACATGTGGGATGGCATTGGGTTTTTGATCGATAAAAAAAAGTAAAATCCGGCCAACTCGATGCCGGATATGATGATCATGATGTTAAGTGAACTGGCACTGACAGTTTAAAACTGTAACTGGCACTGAAGTGTTCTGCCTGTGGGATGCAGTGGGAACTGTGGGATGCTGTGGTGGCTGGGTGGTTTCACCGAAAATATTTGCTGAAGATGTGATAGAATGGGAATATCATTCATGGATATAGATATGGGATGATATGGGACATATAAATATGTAATATAAATATAAATATAAATGTATAAATATAATATGTAATAAGATGTAGTACAGTAATCAACATCCCCTGATGTTTGGGTGGGTCGGAAAATGGATGATATACCTCCAGATATTGAATTTTGAGGGAAATCCTGCAAGAATAATGGGATTTTGGGGGTGCCCTATTTGCATAAACCCAGTTAACCAGCCATTGATTTAATGCACGACCTGTACCCAGGGTAAATCGAGGATTGACCACACATGGCCACACCAACTATATTCACTGACAGCGATGGAAAAAGAGGGAGAGAGAGAGGGAGATATGTTTTTTTCATATTACCCTGTGGTTATTTAACATAGCCATGGAACATTGCTAATTTTGGATGATTTTCCCATTAAAACCTCCATTTATTGGGGATTTTCCATGGCTATGTCAAATAACCGGAGGGTATATACTTGTATAAATAATATATAATACATATCCACACACACACACATATATATATATATATTTCTTTATATAGACATACAAATGTGTGTATATGCACACACAGTAATTATATTAATCACGCGGATTCAACCAACCCCCCAACAACGAGGGCTGGTTGAATCCCCATGAATTCATTGGGTAAATTCTGTTGGGCACTGGTGAGGTCAGCACAGATGATGGTCTATGCATGGAGAAACGTCCCAGAATCTCCAAAGATTTCAGGTGAATTAGTGCAATTCAGCCAGCTGCATGTTGAGGTTGAGGTTGAGGTTGAGGTTGAGGTTGTGGTGGTGCTGGTGCTGGTGTTGGTGCTGGTGCTGGTTCTGGTTCTTGTTGATTTTCTTGATGATCTTGTTGTTGTTGTTGCTGCTGCTGCTGTTGTTGCTGTTGTTGCTGTTGTTGCTGTTGCTCCTGATGTTTACAGATGTGCAGACACACACACACACAGAGATATTTCTTTATTTGTATATATATATCTATATGAATGTACATAGTTGGACTGCCCAGGAAGAAGCAAAAGCGGCCCGGCAACCATCAAAAGATGGATGAATCCTGGCAGAAAATTGGGGCCCTCATGGAGGTGCTGGTTTGGTGCGCGTGTGGGTAAACAATCCCAGGCTGGAAACCACCCATTTTGGCCTCCTTGGAAAATGATAGACCATGCCTCTAAGAGCACGAACCATACAGTACTGATCTACTGAATACACTTGTGGTCTAGCCCCAAGAACCTGCCAACTTCAGTCAAGATTGGCTCTGTCCTATTGTGGGTTGCGTCCCTTTGCTGTTTGCTCGTTGTGTGAAATCTGGATGTTAGATAAGCACAGTTTCAGGATTCAAGGCTGAGCTGGCTAAACATCCTATATTGTATGTGCAGTAGCCGATTCTACTTTGGTGGAGTGTTGGCAGTATCTACCCAATCCAGCCCATTCCAATAAAGTAAAGTCGAACGATAAGGATCAAAAATCAGCACCCTCAAATTAGGAACCCTTCCATGCCATGAACAATTCTCTTCATTTTTGAAATGCCCACCAGGGAACCAAATTTGACCTGTTTGGAAAGATCCGAGTGAAGTTCACATCCATGTGCAGCAAATGAGATCCCCATTCATTTGATGGTAAGTTCCATGGTAACCTACTTTTTTACAACCTATCTGAACATGAACAGCATTTTGATTTCCTGTGCTACCCATTCGAATCTTGTCCCCCAAAAATAACCGCCCTCCAGCAGTCTCAGCGAGGTGTCCTAGCTGCCCAGCTGCCTTCGCCAGGTGGGGATCACGACTCCGTGCGAGCCATCGCTCAGTCAGAATGGATGAACAGGGTTTGCCGGCACTTTTCCTGGAGTGTCATTGGTACCCGGATGCTCCTAGTGAGGTCCTAAACCATCTCAAACTCTGTGCATTGCCCGCTGGCGCCGCCAGGTACTTTTCACCTGTTTGCCATGCGAAATAAGACGCATTTGCGACGCCCAAACTGTCCGAACTGCGCACGCATGGTATGGACAAAGCCCGTGCGGCCTGTTGGAATGAGGTGGCAACATGCCCATTGCATTGAATAGTTGCGGCCTCAAACAACCCAGCCTCAAGAATGATGCTTGACATGGTGGAACCCATCAAAAAAGAATGGCTTCAAATCAGGCGCGGGATTGATTATATATATCATTCTGTCATTTTCGACCTTATTTGACATAATTATCAATTGATTATCCAAATTGACCAGTATCTTTGGGATGGAAACCACCATCCGCACTAGTTTCTTTCCAGGTTTAGGGATCCAAGGAGCCAAGGAGCGGTCAGAGTGATTTTATTCGAACATCGTGGCTATAAGCGGAACTGGTCGTGGCTGAAACGGGTTGACTCTTTAAAATCAATTCGAATCTATGGTTCAACGTGTTCAACTCTCAACATCAACAGGAAGAGAGAGACTTGTGCGTCCAGAATGGTGCATTTTTTTCGCCAGACCTACATTGGACGTTTAACCATGTTTTACGGTAAAGGTGCCCAAAATGGTTAAACATGGTATTTTTATGTAGTTTTAAACATGTTTGTATAAACATGTTTGAACCGTAATGGTCTCTGACTCTGGCCCGGTTCAAACTGTCTCCTATGGCACCTGCTCTCTCCAAACATGAGCTGGCAAGAAGGCAAGAGAAGGCTAGAGGTTCTACCATAAGGCGTCCGGCTTCCAGATTGGTGTCCCAGAGGGTCTCCAAATTGAATGCCGCCCCTTGACTTCTGCAAGCTTTTGGGCTCCAAAACCATGCGATGCAAATCAAAATGGGTTGCCGCAACTTGGCGGCAGCCGGAGTGCAGAGGTGGGTTCTTGAGCCAAAGAAAGCTTGGATTTATAGAGAGTGAAAGCAATAGCATGTTTGAACGCATTCAATATGTTCACAAAAATGCTAATAACAAGGCAATGCAAAAACTGGGACCCATAGTGCGTACCTTTCTAAGTTTGTAAGGGTGCAATAGCGGACATGGACGTTTCCAAATAAGAAACAGTTAGAATCATTATATGTTACAAACCCAATTTTTGGGGCATGTCGATGGCAGTTTTCAAGGGATTGTAAAAGCCATACTTGGATATGCATAGCGTCTAGCGGCTAGCAGTCTAGCGTAGCTGGTGTTGTGTGTGAGCTGGAACTTCGGGCCCAGCTGTTGTTGAGCGCCACAAGGATCCACAAGGTCACAAGGACACTTTGGCGAGGTACTGCTAAGGATAGGCTGTGCTAATTCAGAACTGCTTTGAGGCCCTTAATTACCGGAATGATTCGGAATAGTCTAGATTTGGATGCCCAAGCACCCATGAACTTCATCTAACACAGTGACATGACTGCTTAAAGCGTTTTAAAGGATCTTCCAGACATGTTGAACGGTCCGACAGTCAGCACCTGTCCCAAGGCCAGCCCATACGCAGTGGAGAAGTGAACCGCTTGGGCCATCTGGCCCGAGACTAGGCCAACGACCACAGGGTTGGTATGGGAAAACTTTTTTTTGTTTTATTTTCGAAGGATTCCCCGTAAAGTAGAACAAAGTTTTCTTGAGTTTTACTTTCCTTGCACTTGGGATTATGAAACCAGTCCTCGGAAGCATGGCCCATGGAAAAGACACATTTTTTGAAGAGGCAGAATATCCATAAATGCATAATTTGCCATTGCGATGCTACTAGTATTTCCTCATCTGTTTTCACCCCGAAAACGTGCATTTCATTGACGTTTAGGACCTTAGGAGGTGCAATAGTTTCCAATGATTCTAAAGGAGTCCATGCCATGCCTTTGCAGTTGAAGTGAAGAGCAAGTAAAGTATAAACTAAAAACACATTGACTTTATTGCTGCATATATGTGTTCATCATGTTCTTCATGAATGAGTATATATATATATAATATACATTTGTCATATCAGTCATATTAAATGTATGTACATATGTAGATATATATATATATATTCATATCTTATGTCGGTGTACATGATCGTAAATGATGTTTTCATTGATCATTCTCACTGCCCTCTGGCAATCAAACATGGCAATGGAAAATGACCAATTTCTAGATAATTGTCCAATTAAAGCATTAAAAAAAAACATTTTTTCAGAGGATTTTCAATCGCCATGTTGGATGACCAACGTCAGCCCCGGTTCCCCTCACTGCACCCAGGATGACCCGAGGGGCGTGACGTAACGACGCTCGCCCGCTATGGCTTGGAATGAGCGTGCGAAGCACGATGATTTGGATCTCTTCCAAGAACAGGTGCCCGGGATGATCACGGTTTGCAGTGGTTTCACCAACGTAAAAATGGTGATTTAAAGGGACATGAGTGGCTATGTCAAGGTTTATCACTAACCAACTAAAGGTAACAAGTATAATCACCTCACGTCGTGACGTCACTGGAATGATGGAAATTCTATTCGGGGAATCATCCCCAAATGACTGTATGATACTAGTTCAAGTTAACGAATTGTTATGAGTCAGCTCGAATTCATGCGGTGATCCCATGTATGCAATCCCTTCCCCCATTCATATTAAACACCCTCCAGAAACCATGGTCAAGGGGATGAAATCACATATCACTGGGACCATTTTTATTTATGTTGGGGGTGGTTACTATGAACGGGGGATGGGGGTTCAGTGTATGACAGTATGTTAGTAGGATTTGACTTTTCTGCACCTTGTTTGGGGTTGCTGTAAAGGAAAAAAATACGTTTTACCATTTGGCGGGTTGATAGATAGCCTTGGAGAATCAGGCTGTGCCATTGGGTTGTCCACATAAAATCGCTTGGCCAACTGGGCGGGCTAGTACCATTTGAAAACCACTGCCGGGTTTGGTGTGAGTAAACATGTGCAGGTACAGTAGGTGTTGAAATCAGGGTTGTGACTTGTGACGAAAGAATGCATAAGACCAGTTTCAGTTTTTATTTCCATGGCCCCACCTGCTCAGTAGGATGAAGCACAAAATCTTTGTATGACCTATCGCCAAACCAAAAAAACATGTAAGTTGATGACCCACTGGACCCACTGGTATGTGGCAATACGCAGTTGGTAACAAATGCCCTTGCTCTGGCTGGAGTGGTCGCAAATAAAAATACAACGGACACGGAGGCTGTTTTCTTTTGGGGGAGGCTAGCAATTTTTGCGGGTTGATTTTCAGGTTGGCAAATTGTCATGTCCTCCTTCGCAACTAGGCTATGTCACACACAGTAACCAGATTTCACCAGGAATACTTTTGAATAGTCACCGGATGACCCGTGCCAATGTGACAACCAAGCATCCAACTTTCTCAAAACATCCCAATCACTAACTGGGCATTTTGCTTGCTTTGCCAAGCCAATGAACTAGAGGCTTCCAACTCACGTTCCATCTAATTCCCACCATGCGTAGACGCCTACAAAATAAAATGGAACAGTAAAGCCACAACATCATTCCCAACCATCCAAATGTACCCGTATTATTTCACTACATCCTTCAATTACCCACACTATTCGATAGGTATAATTACCCGTTTCATTGCCCACTACTCCCCATCTATAATTTCCCATTTGATGACCCACCATGGCCCCGTATCATCCCGTAGAATATTATTATTGTTATTATTATTATCATTATTATTGTTATTATTTGTATTTTATTTTTATCATTATCATTACTATTGTTGTTATTGTTATTATAATTCAATACACACATATATATGTATATATATATATGCATATATTGTACCCATGTGTGTATTACAAGAATGTGCATATTATGTAGTTTGACACATTCATGATGGTTATATGGTATCAATGTTTTACCATAGATTATAGATTTTAGGTTATCAAACATTGGTGTTTGATGGTCAATCCCATTTACCATCATGCTTGTTTGATGATTATGCATTCACATCTTTCATGCTATTTGATGGTTAATGATGGTTAATGATGGTTAATGATGGTTAATGATGGTTAATGATGGTTAATGATGGTTAATATTATCAAATACTAAATTTTTGGATGGCAAATTTTCCGCACCAAAAGGCCTCCCATCGGTTCCAGTCCTTCTCCGAAGACAGGAAGCTGATGGCTCCGATGCCCTGAACGATGACACCTTCGGCGATGTTGCTCGATCTTGGGGACTCTCCGTGGTCATAGGAAAAGGATGGGAGGGGCCATGGGTCACCGTATGGGTTTTATACATATATATATATATATATATATGGGTTAAAATGGTGGATTTCCCTGTGAAAAATGGTGATTTAGTCATGAAAGGTTCTGATATGTCCTGATTTTATGAGCCCAGTTTGGGTGAAACATGGTGGATTTGTCTAATCCAAAGGGGGATTTAGTCATAAAGCATGACGGATGTAATTTAATCCGCAAAAGTAGTGGTTAAACCCAGCAGAAAATTGGGATTCAGCAAAGTTGGGGACTTAATCGGCAAAGAAATGGGATTCAGCCAACAAAAGGTGGGGTTTGGCAACTACTAAGCAGGCAAACATGTGGTTGGAAAAGATATGAACAGATGGAACGATCTTCCAGTCAACCTACACAAATACTTCAATCTCATACCCCCGATGGAAAATGACACGCACCACTAGTGGCCCTACTTCATTCTGGTTGTATCCCATATGGAATCCACACATAAACCCTGCATCCAATCCCAGAGTCCTCAGACATGTTGCGAAAACTGCGGCCTGTTTTTGGGTTTTTTGAGGCAAGTCCAGTTGGAGATGATTGGCAGCCATCTGCAGCGCAGGAGGAGCTTTGCCGATTTGGGCCTGGGAATGGGTCTGAATTTCAAATCCATGTTGGACACCTGCCAAATCTGCCAATGATACATGATACATTGCATGTATTAAAAAGAACTCTACTGTCCATATGCGGTATATTTTATATTTTGCATGTCTACGGCATGTGTTTTCTTATCGTATATGCATACACACGTTTGCTTATTTCTGGTGCCTGGCACCCAGATGACTACCTTATTTCAATGGAACCAATCAAATGTGGGGTTCAACACCCAACATGAAGGGTCACTTGGGGTTCCAGGTAAGAAGGTATACAGTAGAGCTTTGTTTGCTTGCTGGGCGGACATGTTGCCATGTTTGGCAGAGGAATCTATCACATCCTGCAAAAATCCACCAAAGACATTGGCATGACTTGGGGGACACCGTTTTGGTATCCAGGTTTTCCATGTTTTGACTATGACTCAACCAATATTTGATTCACTGTTTTTGGCCATGTGCTTTTGGAACCCAAGATTCAAGGAGCTCCCTATATCCCCCAGAGGGAGCCTGTCACGTCACGGGATGCTGCTAGGATCTCAAAAAAGGAAACCGAGCTACCAACTGTTGGTTGTTTGCCTGATGGTTTTACACAATGCGTCCTTGTCATCCTCACTCGAAATGATGCTCCCACTTGACTAACAGACTAACATTCTATCAGGGGGTTGAAATCAGCAACTTATTTCTCAGTCACACGTTCTTGATTTTTGTTGATGTTTCTGTTTCCTATTTTATGTTCCATATCTTCGCTAGGGCGAAGCTATCCCAATTTGTTGCCAACCATTGCCGCGGGTCACCCGAGGCGTTTCACCGCGAGCTTCAGCAAGCTCGAAATAGCCCCAGCATGGCACCGGATGAAGGTTAGGACCTGCCTCTGCTGGCCTTGGGATGTCTTGGTTTATTTTTTTCTGGTTCAACATGTTTCAAATATGTTTGATAGGTTTCAGGGTTCTTTTCGAGTAGAAATGGATAGAAAAGGTTGGACCTATAGGTGATTTTGCTCAATTCGCATGGATATGTTTTATGTCCACAAACAATGTTCCCAAAAATGGTACATAGATCCAATGGGGGGGTTACTGGCGTGAGTTTCAGTCGTTAGCCGCTTTTATGAAGGATTGCTCCTGTTCGACTGACAAGAGCTTCAATAGCTCAGGAGGATTTATGAGGTTGTTGTTAATTATTCAAAAACGGACAAGGTGTTTTGACCCCGAATCACCGGTGGGGAGTCCCAAGCACGATGGCTTTCCGGGACCTGGAGGGTGACCCACCCAGGTCACCCTAATTGCTGACAACCATGTTTCCAACACATGACCCATTAGCAGGATAAGCCTGAGGATGGCGAGTTTCGGCACCATGATTGCATCCTACCCATTCCCAAAACATATCGCGAATTCCGTTCGGACAAGATCCATTTCTGTGGCCTGTTTGTCTAAACCTCGCCCTCATTTTGTTGGATTGAAATTGCCAGACTGGTTCCTGAACCTCACATGTTGGCTGGTTGAAGTCCAATTCAGTTTACCCTCTGGTAAACTGACATAACTATGGGAAATCACCATTTTTTGATCGGAAAATCCGCTTTAAATGGCAATTTTCAATAGCTACGTTTAATTACCAGAGGGTACATGTTCCACTCTCCCTCAAGCTCCCCTTGGGCGCCCCTGTTTTCAGGCTTGGGCATTGGACCACCACCTGGCTTGGGCAGCAAACGGGGTGGACAGGAGACGGGGGCGTGGCTCCAGATTCGAATAGCTCTCGCATGAACATGATATATGGATTTGTTTGAAAAACACAGGTGTATAATATTGTATAATTACACCAACAATGCAGTTTAGAAGGGAATATTTTGATTATATAACTACTAGATTTTGGGGTACCCAATGTTCTCAGATAAACCTTCATCATTCCCAGAATTGGTTGAAAGATGTTGAAAGGACATTTACCGTTGAATCCCCAAATTTGGGGGCAATTTACGGCAATAACTACTATGGTGTCCTGTAAATGTTCCCCTAAACAAATCCATTGAATCATGCTTGTTCCCATTTGTCCTCCCTATACTGCATGTGTAGATAGAAGGGAAGTTTTTGATCAACCAGGGATAATGTAACACATCTACCACTAGTTGAAGTTTTAGCTGCGGATTTCGATCACAAACCACCGTGTAATTTTCCAAGAATTTTCACATGACAATTTGAAGGAAATCGTCAATGGTGATGATGTTGTTTCCGACTCTGGTAATCTGACATAGTTGTGCAGCATTACGCATTTGCAGATGATTTACCTACAGCTGCTAGTAAATGGTTGTTTTCCATAGCAAAGTGCTAGATTACCAGCTGGTACATGTCAAGGTTCCATTCAGATCCATTCAGATTCCATTCATACATTCCAGTGATATGCCATTAATATGTCCCTCATCCCATCGTGACGTTAGATTGCAAGAGGGTCAATTCTCTCGGCTTTTCCGGGCTCCAGGAGCCTCGCGCTGCCCCCCAGCGGGGCCGGGGGCCGCGGGATCCCCGATATGCCCGGGAATCGCGGGATCCACGACAGACAGCGTTCGAAGCGCTGCGGTCCTTGGGGTTGGAAAATCCACCGTCGTTGCTGGTGCTGCTGGCTTGGTTGCTGCATGCGGCATTTCATGGAGGATTTGGGATTTAGTGGCACCAGTGAGAGCTTAATGATTGATGATGATGATTTCATTGGGGATTTAATGGGGGTTTCTTGGTGAAATGGACGTCAAGCTGGGAAAAAATGGGGATTCATTGCCCGGCAATGAGGGTTTAGTTGGGCTTGCTGGGATGGGAAATTGGGGCGGGGTGACGGGTGCAGTTCTCACCCTATTTTGAGCACCATGGGGTGCCCCATTGCCAGATGATCTTGTGGTTGAGTGCGGTTGAGACTTCGGATTCTCTCACAGTTCCTACTGATGAACAGGTCTAAAAGTTGGCTACAGTAGATGTTAGCTAGATATATGATGATATATGCAGTTTCTTTGCTATATGGGTAGTTGGATGCCCCAAGAGATCCCAAGAGTTCTATGATACAAGATGCTGCAAGAATCAAAAGGCAATCTATGGCGCAATTTATTCTAATTACGATGGTTGAGTATTGTCCGGAATCTTGCTAGTGATAATGTGGAAATCCGGGATTGGTGGGTGTGACGACGCTTTTCAGGCCGCAATCATTCACAACGAGGGTTGATCTTCATTGGAAGCTTCACCCTGGCAAGAAAAGGTTCCCTTGTTCAACTAGGCTGTTTGGACGATTTTAAGTTGACCGCAAGTTGTTTGCACACCCGTCTATTGACTCCCCTCCTTTCGAGTTCAGCCTCACCTGCCAGGGCCAACCACCTCCTGCTGGCCTCTTTGATGGCTTATCCTCGCTCCCTCGCGGGTCCCGACCTGATCTGGGTCCAGCATACCCTCGCCCCAACCCCATGCTTGGTGCAAAGGGTTGGCCTTGTGCCGCCGCCGCAGCTGCCGCTCCCACAGCTCCCCCACCTTTCCCCAGGCCCGACCTGTTGGGTCGTTTCAGTCACTTCCCACGCCCTGACGCCATCCCCCAACAGCTGGCAGCGTTGGCGGCATTGCGCCGCATGGCGCCACCACCCGCGCCCCCTACACCGGCACGACAGACGATCATGTCGGTCACCGAGCTGGAGGCCCAGATGATGGCGGACCAGGTGCCCCGCCCACCCAGTCCCTTGGCATCTCTGGGCCTTGGGCCGCCTGGACCACCTCCACCCATGGCACACAAGATGAGCCGCGGGCCAGGCATCACCAGCACCAGGCCGCCAGGTTTGACGCCACGGCCACCAGGGCCACCACCGGGACCGCCCGGGCCACCAGGACCACCAAGAGAAGCGGCTCCAATCCCTTCTTTCTTGGATAGCCTCCTGGTTGAGCCAGATGAACCCGCTGCGATGCCACTCTCTCCCGGAGCATACCCTGAAACTCGGAAGTGGATCTCCCCCTTCACGGACAAGCATCGGGAAGCTGTGCTGGAGCCTTTGCGTGGGATATCTCCAGCTGATTTTTTGGTACGTTGTTTGAGGGTTACTGTACTGCAAATGATGCTGTATGGTCTTGTATTGTGCAATTACAATTGGTATCATGGGTATCTTTGATACACTGTATAGCATACACTGTATTGAACAATTATATATATATATACATACACATAATTATTATCTATTTCAAATGCATTGCTACTGTATGGGTGGATGCCGGCTATACATATATTCTTATATTATAATATCATATATTTGAATGTATGTATTTTCATATATATATATATACTTTGTATATATGTATTTTCACATATATATATATACACACGTTGATACATTTAGATTTTTATACATATTTATATTTGCATTTCATTATTTAAATCAATGCATTTGTATTATATTTTTACATTTACATTTAAACATTTACATTCGTTCACACACATATATATATATAGATAGATTTATTTATTTATTCAACTACGCACCTTTATATTTATATCTTTGTACTGGTATCTTTATGTTTATATATTCACATCTTTCTATGTTTAGACAACTATATTAGTTTACAAATGATACATAGGCATATATGCATATACCTATGTATATATATATATACACGTGTATGTATATATATATATATGTATATGTGCGTGTGTGTGTGTGTGAATACTTATATACACACACATACATATATATATATATACACACATCAGCTGGCTTACATTTACATTGGTTAACCCCCCATGGCGCACAGCTCAGGATGGAACTGGCAGTTTGTCCAAACAAATCCTGGAGCCTTTCCTGCAGTCCGAAAGCTCTGGTCGTCAGCACGTGGGGCTGATGACTGCGAGCTGCTTGGACGCGTTGGACGGGACGCAATGTTTATATGGTGAATACGTACTGGTTAATGATGGTGAATGATGGTTATATAATAGTATTATTAATAAACCCCATTGACGGTGATTAATGGTGATTGTAATGGTCATTGATGGTCATCTATATGGGTGTACCGTGTACCCTCTGACAACTGAACATGGTTTGCTGGAAAATCACGGAGATTAGTTTGGATATGAATGTTCATACGGGGTTTCCCATTGCCATGTTTGATTGCTGGAGGGTTCCGTTTTCACAATATGGGAAAGATTCAACATGAAACCCAACTGCCAAATAAGACATCGCCTCTGGACCTTGGTTGGGGGCAACATGGGGCAACCACCTCCACAAAATCCATGCCGAAGTGCTAAAGAAACAAGCAGGTCTGAAGATCCTCACATCCCCCCGGTTTTGAGCCCCAAACATGTTTTTCTTGTCACTTATTAGTTCAAGAAAGGGGAACTGAAATCCGTGATTCGAACTTGACATCTCCATGTTCACCAGGGCAGACACAGATGTTCGCAGGCGATAAAGAGCTCATTGTTCGGATTCAACTGGGTCAGTTGGCTTCCATTGGCGCCTCTCGGTGATGTCTACCACCGAGAAGAGAGTACACCATGATTCCAGGGATCCTCCAAGGACGGAAAACTGAAGGATTTTATAGATTGATTCTATATTAGATTTGTATATGTCTGTCTCAACGTGTCCGACTGTTCAGTGTAGCTTTGCTACTCTGAAGTTGCTGAGGGGGTGTGAAATCACAAAGAAATCATGACTGCCCAAAGAGAAGTGACATGTAGATCCAGCCAGAATGAAACTGGCTGGTGGTTCCTCGTGGCGTTGATTTTCATTCTCACTTAGGATAATTTCTGATGATTGGGGCAAATCTTGCACTTTCATATTCTTTGGGATGGGAGGCTCAACCACCAGCCAGCAAGGTAAAATTTGCTCCATAGAGTCTTGTATGAGATTGAATGATTTCAATTATCGATTTGGACTTTCCAGTTGGATTCATCCATTGGCAACCTGATTCATTACATGAGCTGCATGGTCATCCAAGTACTATGTTTGGCTGGTTGGTTTGTTAGCTGCTTTTGGCACTTCACCCAGATGTGTGCAATGGTCGCTATTGACAACATATGTTTGAGATATATGGCTATGGTTGTCATGTAGAAATGTCCAAGTTGTTCGCAAAAGAAACTATACTTGGTACCAAAAGTGTGCAGTGTGCAGGTCTTCAAATTTGGCCTATGTCCAGGTGGCGTCGTTCACCGTAGTGCAACTTTGCAGACTGCCATCACTTTTTTTCAACCGGGTATATGATCCCCGTGCCGAGAAGTATTCATGGTGGATGGCCATGGTGGGTTTCGCCATGTTTCGCCATTTCTTAGTGGAAACCAAGTGTTGCTGTCATTATTCAAGTCATTATCTCCAGTATTTGGTTGGTTCAGCCGTTATTTCATCACTTAGTCATCAGTTGTGCTCAGGTCTATACTCTTTTCATTCAAAATCAGATTTTAAACCCAAATGTTCCTATAATTTCCTATCTTGTTCTTGGCTCTCCCCATTCTTCCCAGTGGTCTCGTGATGTCTAGTGCATTTCCCCGAGGAAATGGAGCCGCAGCGCGACGCCAAGGGCGCGCCGGGCGACCCCGGCGACCACGGTGTTGCACAGGGCGAGCACCTGGAGTCCGGACATGGCTCTGCGGAGGCAGGGCTTGAGTTATAACTTATAATGGCTTGCAGTGGTGAATGGTTGTACAACAATAGTGGTAAGTAATCCCATCCCCCAAAATCCTCTATACATATTGGGTGTTTAATATAGGTATGGTCGATATATAGTTGATAGTCCCATCCCTTTAATATTAGACACCTTATTTTTATGGCCCCAAACATGTGCAAATCTCTACTAAAGCATGGTTTGTCCGGGGTGTTTTAATATTAGCCATGAATTACCCAAAGATATATCTACCACAAGCCTGAGTTAACCTAACTTTTGGAAGTTGATTGATAACATAGTAGTTAATTACCTATAGATAGTTAATGATAGTTAGTTTTATAAGCTAACTTCACCAACTATGGAGCAGCACTGATCGCCAGGTCGCCGATCGCAGCTTTGGTGCGCTTCGAGCCTTGGGATTTACGCAACTTATGACCCCTCCATGAAGAGATTCAAGCCTAAACCATGGTTTCTAAGGCATTGAATGTGGAGGATATGCTGAAAACCATGAACAGATTCTAATATTATGGAAGGAGCTTGCCGAAAAAATGTATTTTTTCCATAGACAGGGGCAGATGATGCCCATTTTTTCTTTTTAAATGCAGGGCAGTTGCCTAAGATTATCCACTGGAAAACCTTGCCATTTCACCAAGAAATATGCAGGACATCCACCAACAGAAACGGAGATTCACCAAGGATCGAAACCAAGAAAAATAACCAAAATAGTCCACCAATTAAAGACGATTGCTGATGTCATTGGATTGGATTAGGGAAGAATTACAGAAAACCCCGTTGTAGGACATGTTTTCCAGAAGACTTTTCATCAAACCAATCTAATCGAATTATTGTGGGAGTTGATAGGCATGTTTCACCAGAAAATCACATGGGCCAGCTTTCTGTGGTTTTAAGCTGCGCGTGGCTTGGTGAAAATCTCCCCATATCACTGCGACGTCACCGTGATGGTTGGCAAGGGTAAATAACCCCAAATGGCCGAACTTTTTAGGTTGGTGATTTGTTGATCCAGACTGAGGAACCCAATGGGCGATTTCGCAAAGCCATTCCTCTGAGTTTCATACAGTTACACTTTGTCACAAAGTGATTGTCTTGACGGCAGCCACTTCCTAGGTTTGGTGCGATGCAATTTGAAGGGTAGCTATAGAAACATCCTTTGAGACCTGTTTCGATCTTTTTCGGTGCACAGTTGGTTGTGGCCTGCTGGATTTCCGCGGGTTTCCATTCAACTAAATATGCATATCGATACAAAGATAGATAGCTACATAGAAAGATAGAGAGAAAGATACGGTAGAGAGAAAGGGGAAGGAAGAAGCGAGAGAGAGAGAGAGAGGGAGGCTAGTTGGAAGAGCAGAAAGGGGGATTCACCTTAATTTGACTTCAGACTTCCCGGTGATGGGCAACGTAACCATTTGTGGCTAGCGAGAACCCTATCGATCTTTAGCAGGATGCATCACTGGTGCTGGCGCACCTACTTGGCGGTAAAAAACCAACAGATCATTTTGGCAGAGGAAAAATGGCACTACCCATCATTTACCCAATTATGCCTAATCCATTCTTGGAGACTCTGAGATCGCCATGTTTATCAACATGTTTATCAAGGCCATTCATTTTTGATGAATATAGAATATATCATAGAAAACATATAAAATATTTAATATATATCTAGAATCTAAAAATATATTGATTACAAATTCATATGCGCACAGAATATATAAATAAACCTTTGTCCATAGTCCATACATTCAGCATCTCTCTCCACACATGACGAATCGAGGCGCCTCGGTGCACCACTCCCGCGCTTCAGTGGATGCAGCTCAGCTCAGAAGAGAACCAGGGACCAGAACCATCCAAAAAGCAACGAAATAGTGAATCTTAGTAGTGAATCTATTGGTGAAGCTGTTTTGATTGGCCTGTTTTTACCATTTAATTCGATAGTTGGTTAGATGATATCCCCCTGAGGTCACTTCCACGGATCTTCCAGCAGAGTTGGAGAATCAGAGGCGCAGGTTCCACGGCGTTTTGATTGCGGGTCAGCCAACGGCAACGATGTGGGGATGTTCAGCAATGTTCAAACCATATGACATGCCCTGGGAAGTGACAGGTTTTTTTTTTTTTTCTGGGCACCTGGGTGAAACGTAGTGATCCAAATGGATATCAAGCAATTAGATCACTTTCATAGCCTCCGGGTATCAGTGGGCCTTGCTCTCCCCTGCAGTCTTTGAAAAAGAAGAATGACACTCTCTGAAGTAATGCTTGAATCAGGACTTCCATGGATTTCTACGATGTACCCTCTGGTAATTTAACATAGCTATTGAACGTTGGTTTACCAGAGGGTAAATCATGACGTACACCTTGATTTGACTAATGGACCTGGCCACGAACGCACGTCACTCGCGGCGCGTTCTCCGCAGGGACGCACTGCCCGCTGGACTTCTGGAGGCTGCTTCAGCACTTGTTTGTTGGGGTGTCGACCATGATTCAACCAGCAAACACACACATATTATGTATCTGTACATATCGAGAGAGAGGGATTACATAGACTCACATAACTATATATATATATACATGCATATATAATCATCATATCTGATGATATTGGATAATACCATCCAACAGGATTCTACCTTTACATAGGATTATAGGATTGCATGGGATTACATTTAGGAGTATATTATCACTATAACATACTATAAATGTATAATTCTAATGTGATTCCATTCATAATGATAGGTTGGATGATAAAATTCTATCCACAATGGTATCATCCTATCATCCGATATTGGTGAGCCGCATGGCGCAGCACCTGGCGATGGTAAAATTATGGCTAAAATCAGCAATACGCTAGGGTAAAAAAAATAAAACGTGGGAGAACATGGGTGAAGAACTGGGATTGAAAACCAAGAATGCATAGTGGAGTCTAATATGGTTCAACAGTTCAACCATCAAATGTAGTGATCATAATGGATATCTTTTCTGATGGTGGTAATGGGGAGAAACACCATCAACCATGGGGATTCCTGGCCATTAGGAGATTAGGCCGCTGACATGTTTGGCCATGGCTGGCTTTACACCAACGGAAGGGTGAGCAACCATGGCTTTGGCAGCTCATGCCAAGCACGTTTGCTGCAAGTGATTAAAGACCAGAAGAATCTCCACCTTTCATAGGCCACAAGCAGCTCCTGTGATTTTATTTCTGGTGCATACTCATACCTTGGATGCGGGGCCAGCCCGGGTTGCTGAAGCAACTACACCATACCACACCACTTTGCCGAGAACAAGGGTCGACAGTCCCTATATTTCTCCATTTGGCGGGGGCTATCACTTGTGAACATAATGAAATTCAAGATGGTGACTGAAACCCCTTTGAAGGGGATGTTTAGAAGTATCAGGAACCCTGATCAGGACATCTGAAATTGTCCTGGTAAAACTCCACTTTTGCTGGTGAATTCCAAGTTGAACTTAGTTTAGAATAGAACTGCCATCGAACTGGCAGGGCTGTGCAATCACCGCAAGTTTCCCCCTCCTGATCATATTTCACCGAGGTAGATGATGGACCTATGGCCCGATAAAGTGAGCGAGGCTCGTGATGTTTCAAATACTCTTGGGTCTCTGGAGCAATCAAGTTGATGTGGTCGGTGGTTTCAATGCCCTTGGGGCATGTTCATGGCATCCCACAAGATCCGACACCCTGGCCACCCATGAATTTGGAGCGATTTAGTATTAAATGGGAAATTAAACGTAGCTATTGAAAGTGGACAATTTACAGAGGATTTTCCCTTTAAAAATGGTGATTTCCCATAGTTATGTTAGTTTACCAGAGGGTAAATGGGAAATTACCCATAGCTTGTGGCATTTTCAAGCAGCTGATCATCCCATGTTGGTTTCAGATGAAACCACCGCGCAAAAAGTGTTCGACTGCCCAGGACCAACTCAGACCCCACTTTTGAAGGAAAAGAAGCACAGCATTGGCGGTGTGTTTCACTGGGTTTTAGGTCTTTTCTGGGTATCTAAAGTCAGCCATGTTTGTGTCGTAGACGTCTCCGAAGGAAATAAAATGGAAAAGACAATGGAGGTTCTCGGAATCGAACGGCAGAGTTTTTTTCTCCCCGTGAACCAACCAGCCAACCAAACAATCAATCAATCAATCAATCAATCAATCAATCAATCAATCAATCATTGTCCATCAATATCTATCTATGTTTTATCTCTTTCTCTATCTATATCCACATCTATATCTCAATCTAAATCTGAATCTAAATCTAAATCAATCCATCCATCCTTCCTCTTTCTATGTCATACATCTATCTAACAGTTCATCTATCTTCCATCTATTTTCTATGTATCCATTTATTTGTCTATAACTAATGCATATGGAGGTTTCCTAAAATAGGGGGGACTCCCAAATCATCGATGTTTTTTTTTTAAGGATTTTCCATACCATCCAACCATCCAGCTCTTGGGGTCCCATGGAAATCCCGAATCGCTCCATCCGCAGCAGTTTGCCCTGCACCGCTCCGCTCAGCAGCCGCCCCAGCGCGTCATGGCGCCCACGGAGCTACCAAAGCTGGGCCCAGAGTCGCCGGCACGCAATGTGCAGCAGCTGAAGAATGGGATGAATGCGCCTTGGATGCCTGGGATGCCTGGGATGCCTGGGGAAACCAATGGATTGCAAAGGGATCATGATTCGTAGTGGGATATTCATGGGATTTTAAAGCGATATCAATGGAGTATTGATAGAATATTGGTGGGGATTAGATGGGATAGCCAATGGGAAATCATGCATAGTTTTTCAGTGGTTGAACCAAAGAAAAGTGGTGATTTACTGTACTGTCATCGGAAATGTGTGAATATATCATGGTTCAGGACGAACCAACTATAGTTCATAAATTGACCTCACTCTGACGTCACTGTCGCACTGGAATGACGTTTAATGAGGGGAATCATCCCCAAATGGCCTTATGTGAGGTATTTTCAGGTTGGTGAGTTGTTAAAATTCAGTCAGATATGTAGTTCCAAGGTTTGGGGATAGTATGGGATGCGGAAACCATTTATTCACTTTTATTCATCTTCATCTTCATCCAAATTAGGGAAACCATCGTTATCTAGATTTGTGTGGCCATTGTGGGGATATTCTGGGATGGAAACTCGCAGGGTAAAGCCACCAATTTCAATGGCGTGTCAATTCAGGGGATACATCACGGGGATGTGTCATGGGGGATATACACATACATACACACACACAAGACACACACACATATATATATATATATGTATATTATACATATACATGTATATATACACCTGATATACGTTGTGGATATGACTGCAAAAGCCGGAAGCCAAGGTAACCCTTGGTGAGTTCGCCATCTGGATGGACAGTTTATACGTAGGATTTCTGGGTTCACCATGGGATGGTTTGTCGTGTTACTTTGCACCCCGTGTTGCTTTGCACCACGTGTTGCTTCCTCAAATTACCCTCTGGTGAACTAACATAGCTATTGAAAATGGTGATTTTCCATAGTTATGAGTTATGTTAGTTTACCAGACGGTACATGGTTGGTTGCACAAATGAAGTTGTTTGTTGCCTGACATGCTGTCTTGTCTTCCGTGATCTAATATGTCTACACGGCATGCAATCCAATTTTTCCTGTTTGAGATATGGGCTTGTGCCGAAAATCAGTGGTTTATCCTCACTAAAACTGGCATTCTGTGCATACTCCATTTCCAGACATACCAACATAATTCAGCGGCTCATCCCCATGGGGATGGCCGCTTGGAGATGGCCTCTCTCTGGCAGGCTGGGGTGATTAATATTCTGTATACCTTATACCATTAAATCCCTATTGTTGATGGTTGATGGTTGATGGTTGATGGTTGTTGCTGGTGGTGATGGTGTTGGTGTTGGGTGTATCACCTACAAACTGACACGATGATTGCCGATGATTGTTGGTTTAAACCTGTTTCTTTTTGCATTTTCTGTTTCATTTGATTGGTTAAAGGCAAATCTACAGGAAACCACGTTTTTCCCGTGAAATCAAGGGGTTTCCTGTGAATTTTCCCCTTAGATTAACCCAATGACTGTTGGTGAAATCCCAACGTTGCCTGGAAATCCTCCACTTTTTGACCGCCTCTCCACAGCTGCCCAGGTCATCGCAGCGTTGCTGCGGAACAAGGCACAGGCAACGCCGGCTCGAGCTTCCTCGGCCGCCGCACCGCTGGAAACGCCGGAGAAGCCGAAGGGACCAAAGAGGAGGGTGGACACTTGGTGAAATCAATAGGATATAACTGGAATTCATGGGATAATTCATGGGATAATTATATAATGGGATACTAACACTAGTTGAAGTGGATAAATGATTTTAAAAGAACAATCCCCCTGCTTGGAAGATCGCCCCACGAATCACAACTGGTTAGTAAGTGGGGCTATAACCCATTCATACATGGAATGAGCCCGTTCGGAACCGGGGACTGGTTACGTTCACCAGGCGTCGCAACCGCGATTCGTGGTATGATCCTCCAAGTTGGGAGATATGAATGGGATAAAAGTATATGAAGGTTGGTTGAAAAAAGCAGCTGAACTAGAATTTTTGGTGTATAGATCTATATATCTCATAAATCCAGAGTAAAATGAATTACCTCATGATCTTCTTGGGAGATCAATGGGAACGGTGTTTGTTTTGTTTATTTTTTTCTTAGAGTGAGATCTTGGGGATATCAACCACCAATCATACAGATCTAACCAATAAATGAAGGACCGGGCTTGCGTTTATGGCGTTTACCACAAATAACTGGGTAAACCCTGGAATAGTGGGCGGTTTAACCAACGCGTATGGCAACATATTGGAGATGTATCCAACCGTTTTGGGTACACCAACTGGGTGGTGGTTGGATGCAGTGGTGTTTACTATGTTTTACTATGTTTACCCATATTCATCAACCAGCTAAGATTGGCTACTGTTGGTAGGATTTTGCCAGCACACACTTGGTGTTTTCATCCAGGCGAGTAAGATAGGTTTGGATGTTTGGGGATGTTTGCCAACACTTTTTCTTGACCCATATCATATGATAGTGGGTATGTTTGCATATTTTGACCATGAGACAGTCTAGTGAAAGGTGGGGATCAATTGGTATTTTCATGTTTCAGGCGATAGCTGAGGGTTCATTTTAATGTGCTTCTTCTGTGTTTGGGTAGTGGCCCAGTGTAAGGACTCCCAAAGCGCCCACCCATTCCATGACCCCACAACAGGGAAGGGTTCACACTGACAACTGTGCGTATCGCAAACTCATGTTAAGGCAGTTCCTGTATATAGTGTAACTTTTGTATATAACTCGTTGGATGTTCATGGATGACCCATATTTGTTGCATCTATGTTATTGGTATTCATACCTAAACCGTACATAGTTTCACGATTTGCAGCTGCATTTCTTCAATGAATACAAAGATAGCTAGGCATCAAGTACTGAAATATGATGTAACATGATGTAACACAATAGTGAACGTCACGTTACATGTTTCTATCTTATCGTTGTGTTTAAATATACAGATAATACAAGCCAACAAACTCGAGAGGTACAGAGATAGAGGGTTTCACCTGAATGCATTTTGACATGTTTTGAATCATTCAGGCTATTAACGTACGGGATCCGAAGATATTCATCAACAAATGTCGGGAGATGTGAGGTCTAGAGTGCCCTGGATTATAATCCAGCACATCAATTAGAATGTGTTGGTATATAAGCATGTATAAACCTCGAAAAACTATATAGTTCGATACATCTACCATGAAGCGTAGTTAAATGTAAAACTACTTAGAAACCAACTTGTCTATCTAGGGGGCCCCACCTGGTAGAGGGTCAAGATACCTCAACCTCTTGCGGATGTGCCCCAAGGGCTTGGGAGGCCCACCGAACTGCCAAGGAGAAGCCGACCCCAGAGCCCAAAAAGTCCCCAAAGAAACCTGGCAAGGGCAAAGGCGAGACCAAGGACAGGGCTTCTGGCTGCATGAATAAGTAAACAAACAGTATACTGTAACAACGTGTACATATATATATATATATATAACAATATCGTAAATACGTAGGTAGTTTTGCATTAACTTTAGTGCTTGCATATATGCAAATGTCCATTATCGCCTTTATTGGCGATTTCGACATTGTATCTATTCCTTTCTAGATGTGGTTATCGAGGCCAAGCATTTGGCCTGTCACCCTGAAACAGCGCATATTTTTTAGTCATTCCCCTTGCCCCGAAGGAAAGCAAAGAAGCCACGGCGCGAAATAAGTCGAGTCCACCGAAGCCGCCCCGGGCGGAGAAACCGGCCAAGACGGCCAAGGCCAAAGCGAAGGTGCAGCCAGTGCCCAGCAAGATCACCAAGAAGGCAACTCTGCGATAGTTGAGGATGTGTTGGAATAGGTCTATTTAAAATTATTCTAATATTGGGAAAGAGACATCTAACAGGTGACATCGGAAAGATGTTTGGTTACTTCATGCTACTTCATGATAGTTATATGGCATGGAGTTGCATGGAGTCATGGAGGTTGAAAGAGAAACACATCAGGTTCCAAGCTTAACCCATGGTTGCACATTGTACCCGGAATGTTTCGTTCTTTCGGCATGTTGCGCCAATCGACTTCAAAATGCGCGTGCACTGCGTGCAAGATGGTTTGAGCGCACATTTGTTGCTAATTACAATGATGCATATGAAGCAATGCCACAATACGCTACCGATTAGCAAAGGCAGTCAAAATGTCGAAACCACCAAGGAGGTTCAATGGTAGCCCCCGACAACTCTGTAGAAACTCGCACTAGCGACCTGCAGAGAGAATGATGGACAATCTTAATTATGTCAGCATATGTCAGCCAGATCAACTTTTCGAAGGGTCCAAAGGTTTTGTTTTGACAATTCATTAATTCATTCATTTTTTTTCGTAAATGTGTTCGTAAATTTGTTGTATCCTTGTTGACCTTTTCATCCCAAAGCGAGGCTCCGGAAAGTCAGATCCCACCCAGCCGAGGCGAAGGCCCAAACGGCGCCAACGGTCCCAACAGTGCGGATCGTGGGGAAGGGCGGAACCAAGGGAAAAAGCCGTGTCTTTGCCCAGCTGCAGCAGAACTTGAGCCTGGGCGTCAATATGCGTCAATTGCAGGGCATACTTCTGGGTGGTGGACAGGATGTCACTGTAAGATCTGTAAGTGATAGGCAAGAGGGAGTCGGAACAGCTCGGAATCACCTCATTTCAGGTTGGTGACTTGGTATGATTAAGCCATATTGCTAGTAGTGGATGTGCTATGGTTCATTGGTTGCTAGCCACAGAAAAAACACCGGGCTGCCAGTGGGATGGTCATCCTTTCCAAGACCCAAACTGCGGGGCCAAATGGGCCAAGGAAGGGCATTTCGAAGCCGGATTTGAGGTGGGAACCGCAGTGGTTGTTTTGTTCACACCGAGGATCACCCCAAGGGCCGGGATACAGCAATGCTACGGAAATCCAATGAAATGCATGTCTATCTAGTATGGCAATATCCTTTTGAGTTTTATCCGGGACCTTGAGCCATACATTACAATACATTATGACTGTCCATGTTCGTCTCGATTGCTGGTCAGTTCCACCAGTTTCGTTGGTGATGAAGCGGTCACCCGAGCACCGCTGTAGGCGTTTAGCCCGACGAGCCGGTGTTCAGCGGATGTCTGCAGCCATTATGGACGAGATGAGGGAGGCAGCAAGCGATGGGGCCACTGGGAGGGTTTTTGCGCGCATTGATTCCAATGGTTTCTCATCATTTTCCCCATCAGAAATTGCATTCTGGGATATTCTGGGGGTGTAATTGCGTAATACGGTACATTACATTACGCGATGCATCCAATTTGCCTTATTTTTGGAGAACCACCATGTACCAGCAGAATGCTGGGATAGCATAATAGGTATCATATACTGCTATTGGACACTTTGCATCCCATCCCCATTTTGCTGGTGCCTATGATGTTATGCCCATTTGGCTGATGGTTTCAAATACCTCTTAAAAAATCAGACCAGCAAATGGGATCAAATGGGAAGGGATGATGATTCCAACCATTGACCATCAATCAACCGCACTTTCATATTCTTGGGATGGATTCAAACCATCAACCATCAATTAAAGAATAGAGACCCCAACATGTGGAACCTCAAGATGAGATCCAGTACATTCCGTGGGTCTGGCTGCATTCCATGGGTTACTCTCTGGTCAGGCGCTCCAAATCTTCCTCAAGAAGACGCTGTCGGATGTGGTGGTCTATGTGGAGCATGCCAAGCGCAAGACCGCACCTCGATTCGGTGTAGCCCGTGGGGTGAGACGCACCAGCAATCAGGGGTCACTGGATGCTACTGGTGCCATTTACATATATTTACGGTGCGTACTGCAATACTCTGTCTATAGGCCTGAGTCAACAGTATGTCAATGCGTTGTTTCTCCCAGCCAAACCCGGCCATAAGTGGTGGACTAGAATATGCAGATGCCGAACATATCCGACAAGTCGGACTGGATGTAGACCTCGGCAATGCAGATTCCCAACTCCTTTGGTCCCCATTTCTGGTGGAAAAGTTCTGACGGATTGACTGTTCAAACTCTGTTCTTCTAAGTTCATATCCCATTTGTTGCTGGTCAAGAAGCCACTTCGCGTTGGTAAAAACCTTCCGGAGCACTCCCATGCTGCAACAGTTGATAGTGAAGCTAGGAAAGCCCCTGCACTGGAACAGTGACAATACTGCCGGTCATTGTCGCGGGATCGGAGGATATCTATTTCGTGTGGTTGACATCCCATTTGCAGTATTGTGGTGGTTTGATGTCCAATACTTATTGTGAGTTATATATGCATATCATATCCTGTTTGTTGGTTGGGGAAAAATCACTTTTCTGTTTTGCTTCAGTTCAAATTTAAACCTTCAAACCCGTGAAAATCAAAAACACATTTTGGTGAACATCACCCATGTTTTAATCATTATCATGCACTTTTATATGGAAGCGACAATTTTCTGGGGTAGCTGGTGCAGCAACAACCGCACCTGAAAAGCGCACCCTTTAGGCCATGCCTTATGACGTGGTGCTGAGCTTGCGCCGGATGGGGAGATCCATGTATGGCTATTGAGCTGAGGGCCAATGTCCACATTGGGTTAACATTTGATATCATAGGACTTGACCATCCAGATATTGGTAATTATTCCAAATGACCTCACCATTTCACGCCTCACATAGTTAATAGAAATGAGGTGTATCAAACACAGGGATTTAGCTGCTGTGGGTTTATCCCAAAATGGTGGATTTGCCCCATTTCTGGCTCATCAAATTTAGGCGTACTACCCTATTTTCAAACCAACACGGATAGCCAATGAGACCTGATACAAGATACCAAACACGCCCAGCTTTTCTTCCCCGAAGAGTCCAATCGGGAAATCATGGTAAGGCCCATCAGTTTTTTTCCGTGGACATCAGTGCCCGGAGGAGGACCGAATTCTTGCTGTATTTTCCTGCATTTTTGTTCAGATATTGTCACTCTTTCCAGCTGTTGCCTAATGGCAAGGGCTGACAATGGAATGCGGATGACAGTGCTGCCCGAGAGATCGCTTGTCCAGACCTGCCCTGTCCTGGAGTTCAGAAAGTGTCACCAGTTGCGATTTCCTGACTGGATGGTGGTTCCAGGAATACCCTTCATTAAACAATTAAACAATTATAAGCTATGGAAAATTGCCGATCTATAGAAAGCTTAATCACACTAAAATGGGACTATGTTAGTTTCCCAGGGATATATTCTGTCTCCTGTGTTGATGGTTCACTGGATCAATATCTTTTAGCCAGAAACGAAGGACCATATTCTGTATACTTGTGCTTGCTAGTCCATACTAAATTTCTATAGTGTGGCTTTACTCCAATGTTCGTTTTTCTACTGTTGGTGTGTGGTTGGAAACCCAGTTTAGATCTGCCATGACACCAGATGTCGCCGATGTTGGAGACGTGGGTGGCTGAACTCCTCTTTTTTGGCAGGTCGGGAAGTGTCTTTTTGGATTCTCAGGTCTCACCTGATGTTTGATGCCAAATATAGATTTTATGACAGAACTTATATCAAAATACATCAAAATACGGCTTTGGATATCCTGATTAGTTTCTGGCAATGTTTCGTGGGCAGACCTTGGAAGTTTTGGTTTTGACCATCCGACAGCAGCAACGTGGCGTAATTTCCACTTCAAAGTCGCTGGCCCAGAGGGTTTACAGAAAGGGTTTTTAGATGGGGCATAATTCTGTGAACTAAGTGTGCTATATAAACTTACTATACTTATCATTACTTTCCCATTCTTTGGCATACCATGGTATGTCCAATGATGTCCAAGGATGACAGGCCCAATGGGTCTATATAAGCATGGTAAACGGCCCCAATTTTGGCAAGATGATTGGGTTTACGTATTCAGCATGTCACCTGAGCATCCCAACCCATACAAGCGCGGCGCTGTTTGCATGACATTTGGGCCACAGGGCCCTCCAGAGTGATGGGAAAGAAGTGGATAGACCAGTGTGATTGAAGTATTAGGACTTGTGCTTGTTTATAACCGACACTGCCTAAATCTATGTATACTCACCTGCTTATGTGCATTGAGAATTCATTGTTGCGGTCTAGATGCCTGCATACATCAATATCATTACTTGAAATGCATCTGGATAAGTGTTTCAAAGTTTAGCCCTTCAGTTTCAATGTTGAATTCACCAGGAGATTGAGTGGGTACTGAAATTGTCTGGTGATGGCCCCCCATGGTCGCCACATGAATTAGCTGCAAGTATGTCGGCGGCAAGCAGAAACCGGAAGGGTCCATATCCACATTCTTCCGTCTAATTCCGTCCATTCCAATGATGCCACGAATGCTGCCTGGCGAAAAGAGGATTGAGCAGACCCCCGCAGCCAGCGTCAAAGTGTTGTCTGGACCTGACCTAAGGATGGACTGCTTGCACCGAGGACGAAGGCATCAGATGCTTGCAGTTGCAATGAGATTGGGATCAAGCAGCAGCCAGTGATGTCGTAAAGCTTCACTATGGCCATCACTCAATCCTCAACAGTTTGCTAAATGGTTTCGAATGGTTTCCATGTTTCGTCCCAGAATTCTGCTGCCACGGTTAAGGGCACTGCGAGTCATTGTTTGATGATACTTGCTGGATCTTACTGGATCTCAACACATTTGAAGCTACGGGGATCATGTCTCAGTTTCATGTTCATATTCACCTCATATTGTTATGGTCATTATTGACATCATCACTGTCATAGTCATTATAATCATACATCATGCAGAAGCATAATCATCAATGTCAATACTGCTTTTCATAGCATCGCATCACCAGGCCTTCGTTGGATCATTCTTGGATACCCCACAACATATCACAATGGATTGGCATTGATTTACTGCCTTGAAATCTCATCATTTCCTGCCCCAAAAAAAGCACATCCGATTCGCTGAGCCTTGCCATGTGGCACGGCTGTGTGGAAGCACCTAGCTGTCCGGAACCGGCACGTGGATCCACCAGTCAAGGCGAGCGGTCAGAAAGATGGGGTCTTAAGATTTCTCAAGGGAAAGCTCTGGGAACTTCAGCAACTTGAGGGTCTAAACAATGTTAAACAATTCTAAACATATCTAAACCAACAACAAATGGTTGATTCGTTGATGCTTTCAAGTTTCGCTCATTCTTTGTGTTCCTGCCTGGGATGAAGATCCCAACTCACGAGCATATTTTTCAGTGAAGCCAGTAGCCAAATGGGAGGATTTGGAGCGACAATGGATGAGGAAATTCACCAACATATAGACATAAAGTTGATGTTAAGCTGCAAAATGGACCAAAATGGGTCTTCACTAACACAGGTACGAAAGCACTCACTTTCCTGCTGTCATTGATGTGAGCCATTGTGATTGAAGAAGAAGACCTTGTAGCACCAATAGAATAGTTTTTGAGGGTCTCAAAATTGGCTATGCGAAGATTTTGAATCTGCTCAACCCCCGGTGTTGCTGTCAGCAGGAGTGGTGCAGAGCCTCTTTGAAGATGAACTTGAAAGGCGGCCCCACGGGTCAAACATGGTTGTGGAATCTCAAGGACCTCTATATATATATATATGTGTAGGATCATAGAAAGGAGAAGACCACCCCATTCAGAGGGAATTATATATATATATATCTGCAATTGATTGAAATTGATTCGTTTGGAATGGGATTGGTATGTTTGAGGCTGAAAGTCTCATGCGGGGACAAGTTCTTAAATCTACTAGAATAGATATGATATAAGGTCAAAACCAACCTTAAAAAACTGTTTTGGGATTCCCTCCCACTGGACATGGTCGCCAGGTACATTCCAGTGGAGGTCCGGCGCAGCCGACCAAATGCTGCCATTGGACAACCACCCGCTGATCGGATGGTGAGGCAAGTGGTGCAGAAGGACCGACGAATTTCCTGTAAAAATCAACCTGAGGCGCATGAGGGACCCAGGGTTTCTGGTGGGGTTCTCCTTTGTTTTGGGGAAGGGATTGCAGATTGGTATTGGTCAAAATATGTCAAAATGATCACCCCCAATACTTGGTTTAATACGAACATATACGAACCAACTACCAATGGTGTGGGCCATTGATCCTAACCATTATCTTCGTGATACACCCCCCCAAGCTTGGACCCGCTACTTAGCCAAGTTGGTTTGTAGGTCAGCTAGGATTTATGTTGATCTATCTAGTAGGCTTCTTATCCGATAATTTCCAACTTCGAAGTAGCGGGCACCAGTATCATGCGATCATCTGAACACACCCTACAACTCAGCTTTGACCCTTATCCCATATCAGTCCCCCAAGCAGGTGACCCATGGCCATATCCGCGCAGGAGACAGGGCCTGAACTGATGGAGATCTCCCCCAGTGATGCTTCGCCGGGTCCCCAGCGATAGCAGAAGTGGTGTCACCAGCTGGTGGGGTAAACCATCCCCAAGTTTTGCAGAAATTCTACTTCAACCATCCAGAATTGAATTGCAGGTTTACCATATAAGTTCTATTTTCCATCCCAAGGTCCTGCGTGGGCTGATTGGTTGACTTAAATTGGGGGGGTGAGACCACCCTAGGAGGTTTTGGAACTGCATTTCGACAGTCCACAGTTGCTGAATACCATGACTCTGGCTGTCAGATCCACATCTTTGGGTGGTGAACTGGGTGATTTCTTACCGGCCAAATCTGTCTATTTTGGGGTGCCACATCCGCAGTCAGCTGTGGTCAGTTTGCACCTAAATTCAACCATTGTTTGAGCTGATTCGTGCCAGATTCTTGTTGAACATCCCAGCTGTTTGTTTGGTGAACTCACCATTTTGCTGACTTTTGCCGGTTCTTCATATTAATTTGGCTGGTTCTTCAATCGGTGAGTTTGTTTGTTTGTTTGTTTGTTTCGTTATTCATCACTAAACACACCGTTTGGTCCTTCAATTATAAAATCGACATGTGGTTGCTGGTTCAACCGGATCCTTCCAAGGCTCTTGAAGCAGATCCTGGTGAAAGGTCACCCAGAAGCACCACTCATCCAGCATGGTGCGAGCGTGAGAGCCAGGCACATATCTGATTACCCTCTGGTAACATGGCTGGCTGGGAAATTCCCTGTATTATGTGGAGGTCTCTACATGGAAAAACCACGTACAAACGAGGGATTTCCAATGGCCATGTTTGATTGCTGGAGGGTATTGGGGATTGTTTGGAGTAAAATGTTTATTGCAATTTAAAGTTCATATTGTAGTCCAGTATTTTTGGTTTCGGAATCCCCCACGGATTATAGTAAACAGTAACCTTGTTTGTTCTTCTAAGTACTATACTGGATTGTAATCAACATAGTACTGGAATATATTAAACACTTACCACTGGAATTGATCAGATGATTTCGTCCATACTAGGTAGCCTAGCTATTTACCCACCAGTTTCATGGAGGTTTCCTGAGTCCTGGTGCCCCCAGATCATCCAAGTCTTAGGATTGAAACCTATGGTGACTTGCTGATCCCGCATGACTTAAGACACCATCAAAATTCCTATTCTATCCCATGAAGATCCATTAAATTTCCTAGTATTGATGGTTACTAAATATATTAAATCCATAAAGATCCATTAAATAGCTACTATACATTAGACCCAAAAACATCCATTAAATCCCTATTGTTTAAGACTACCCCCCCATATATACAACGGGCAGACTAGCGGGCTCCATTTGATAAATTTGACAACGTCAGGATAACAGCCGCCAGCAGTAACCAGTCCAAGTCACTGGAGCAGCGCTTGCTGCATGGCCCAAAGGAGCACCTGGACTGCGCTGGCTGGGGCGGCACGGGGCTGCGATGGTGGGTGAAGATGTGGCTTTCACCGTCGCGGAAACAGGTTCTCAACGTGGCTTTTAACTATGTGAAACGGCGGAATGGATTGAACCAGTTGGGGAAGTTTCGGTCAATGGGCTTTTTTTCAGCTAAAGTGTGCGACCATAGCTGCACTAGTTCACCCAAAACACACTCCTGCCAGTTGATAGGCTGTGGGTCAATTGATGTCAGGTCATTCGCAGCGGGCTCATAGCCGTAGCCGTTATATTGAATATACTGTATGCTTTCTACCAGTGCCGTATGTACAGTTGCACTGAAATCCCAACTGGGTGGCTTCTTGGATATTTTCCTCATTGCAACTGGCCATTGGCCTGGTCAAAACCCCATATTTACTTGAATCCCGGCTTTGGGTGTTTGAAGCCACATTTTTGATGGTCCATCTCTGGTTGACTCCACTATTTTTCTTTGTCAACTACCCATTGGTTTGATCGCATTTCGGTCTCAGATGAAATTTGCAGCTGCAATCCCACAAATGTTGTGGTCAACTCCCAATATTTTGTAAGTTTAAGGCTTAAGTCATGATTCTCCTCTTGGACACGTGCATGCCAGATCCGTGGATAAGAAGATGAAATAACCATATTCGAACCCAGGTATTTGTAGGATACGCTTAGATACACCGTGCCATACCCCACTTCCATCTGACCATGGCCCGAGGCACACCTGGCCTGCGGGCTCGGGAGTCAGGTGTCAACTCATCGAGCTCATGGTGACCTCCATGAGGTCCAACGATGTTTTGCCCTCTGCCAATCAAACGTGGCAATTGAACATCCCCCACAAATGAAGGTTTGAACTTGAAAATCAACTAGAAACCTATAAATGGCAGGATTTTCCATTGCCACGTTTGATTGCCGGAGGGTACTGTAGTTGACTTGTTCCATGATTTTCCAGCAAGCTCAAACTACCAGAGGGCATCCTTCAATGGAGGATTTATCTTCTGATTAGCCTATCATTTTCACCAGACCGAGTTCCTTCATGGTCGGCTTAAAAACCCCATATAGCCCCATGTTTCTTAGTTAAATCCCAAACATCACTATATAGTTCTGGTAATTCTGAAAGAGAATGAACAAAATAGAACAATTGGATTTTTACCACACTTTTACTGATCAGCACTCTTTTCAAGTAAGCCCGTGATATTAATGGATGTGTTTCATTTTGTTTCTATATCCTTGTTGGTGACAGCTATGAAACTATCCAGCGCTTAGTAGGGAGCTGAGGATCAGGGGCCAAGGGGCTGCTGTTTCCAAACCGCTTGAGATATCAATGGCCATGTCAGGTACCTCAACTGGAGGTACCGTACCATAAAAAACAAAAACATATTTTGGTAACAGCCCTGAAACATCGACTTTATATATATATATATGGTAGATGCCTCCAATTTAGGTTCCTGATGATAATCGATAATGCTGATAATATGGTTGTAATGGTTATAAGAACGGCTCCAATATGATTACAACCACCAGATGTTTAAGCATATCCTTTGGTACCTGACATAGCGATGCTCGGAGGTTGGGCGAGACCTCCGTCAGCCGCAGCAGCGATGTTGCGCTCTTCGCGGATGAGGGCCTCGGTGTCGCCGCGGAGCACCAGGAGGTCAGAACCAATGGGAGAAACATATGTATATATACAATAATTATATATGATCATATGTATATACATATATATATATATGTTATATTATTTACATTTGCAATACAATGTATATATATATATGTGTGTGTGTGTGATATGTATATATATATATACACATATGCGAGAAAAAAAATATATATACATATATGTATGTGTGTGTGTGTGTGTGGGGGCAACCCCTGTACCAAAGGGCTATAATCAGATTTATTCCGGTGTCAAAGTTTTAATTATTCACCAGCAGGGGGCGACAGGGTCGCTGCNAGGGTCGCTGCATGGCTGTCGCCAACGAAGCTCCATGCAGTTGACTAGGATATGGAGTCTGATCAACTCCACGTACCTGCCGTTGTGCTCCACCTTTTTTATTATCGGTGTACAGATCCGGATCCAGTTTCGCCGTTTTTTCACTCCGCTTTCCATGTAGTGATTTCATTTTTGTGCTGAAAAAGGCCTTAAACTGGAATATCCAGGTCCCTCGAGTGGGAAACAAGAAAGACTCATAGACGACAAACGGTCTGTNTTTTGTGCTGAAAAAGGCCTTAAACTGGAATATCCAGGTCCCTCGAGTGGGAAACAAGAAAGACTCATAGACGACAAACGGTCTGTCAAGTGTGTGTGGTATGTAGTGTATATTGTTATTCACTGTAGATACTATAGGAATATTTTGTCACAATGTGTGTATACCGCTGGAAAGGCACTGCGGCTTTTTGAAACTGTCAACATCAATGGCTACGTGTATTTGCTATGTATGCTACGTGTGCGTTTGTGAGTGTATCTGTGTGTGTGTGTGTTTGTGAGCATCAATGTTTCTACACTTACACACATCAATATCGTGCAATTGGATGATGCATGTCACTACAGATGGCACATGTTTTGAACTAATCAATGGTACAAGATGATGCAAGTCACTGCAGCTGGTGGAAGCCAGTGCTGACCCCTGCTGGCTGGGAGCGTTCACTTGACTGTAAATTGAAGATGCCATTGGAGTTGTCCCAGAAAGCTTGAATATCAGTTTTGGGAAGTTGTCTCCGCTGTTTTCGGGCCCCCCAGTGATAGGACCTCGGTTCCTTTAAGTTTAATCAAGTTTCCCATGCCCCTGCAAGAAGAAGCATCCCTATGAGAAGTGTATCTTGACTTTCGGCCATGATAATTGGATAGTCGTTTCAGGATCTTTGGGAATCTGGAACTTGCTTATCAAGGCATATCAAGCTTAATTTTGATCTTCCACAGGGTGGTGCCCCCTAGTCATGTTTCTTGGTTTGCTACCACTCTAGCTAGAGTTATCATGTCAGGTCAGGATTAATGAACCCCCTTATTCGTAAATAACCCTGGTTTACACAGCTTTTGGGCCCGTTTTATTGGGCGATACTAAAGTCAATTAGGCGGTTTTTCACCTCCAATAGTGATGCGATCCCTCAATCAGTAGATGATAGTAAATACCCTTCCCTACCCACAGATTTCTTGGTTATTACCCTTCTACTTTCGATTGGGGCTACAATTTTCGGGGTCTCTTACTGACCCTTCCGTATCACATCACATCCCTTCGTTCTTTCTTATCATTCTTGTGCTTCTTTCACACTCACTGACCCTGCTGATGCTGCTCTTCCACCAGAATTGACGCCTCATTGGTGCTTATAGATGCATGCACCTAATTCAGCAACATTGGTTCCCATCAATGGTCGACTCTTGTTTTACAAGAATTCGGGTTGCTTTTTCAACCCTTCAAAAAAAAGTGTTGACCTTGATAGGAGGTTTTTTTGTTCATCCAGTGTTGCCATTCATCGCCTTAACCCAACAGTTCACCGGGCTACTTTCACTTCGCGAGACTTATGGAGCAGCACCTGGTTGCACCCATGGGCAGGTGGAGTATTCCATCAGCATCTTAGAGGTCCATTCACTGCACCTGACCGAGCCCGCAGCGCTGCGTTGGGCCGAGGAGCAGAGCCTTTGGCCTTGGACTGTGCTGGGAAGCGATGTCGCCCTGAAATGGACCCTCTAAATGGAGATGTTTCATGGGTAGGTAATGTAGTCAATGTGTCAATGGTCTGGGTATATTTGGTTGCTGCGTTCCATGTTTTTTTCTCCTTCAAGCAGCCATGGGATTGGTACACTATTTTTACTGGGATTTTTTTTTTCCCCTGCCCCGCCTGCCCCGGGGAATTTTTTTCTCCGCTCAGTTCTCGCACATTGGTGTGGCCAGGAAGCAAGCAACAAACCCCTGAACCAACCCTAAATAAACCCTAAGCACAACCTAAGCCAATCCTAAAACCAACCCTAAATAAACCCTAAACCAACCATTAAACCAACCCTAAATAAACCCAAACCAACCATAAAACCAACCCTAAAGAAATTTTAAATCCACCTCAAACCCAACCCTAAAGAAACCCTAAAACCAACCCTAAAAAATGTTTATATAAATCCAAGTTAAAACCAACCCTAAAGAAACCCTAAAAGCAAGCAAGCAAGCGAGCAAGCGAGCAAGCGAGCAAGCGAGCAAGCGAGCAAGCAAGCAAGCAAGCCAGCCAGCCAGCAAGCAAGCAAGCAAGCAAGCCAGCGAGCAAGCCAGCAAGCAAGCAAGCAAGGAAGCAAGCAAGCCAGCCAGCCAGCCAGCCCACCAGCCAGACCCTAAATAAATCCTAAACCAACCATAAAACCAACCCTAAAGAAACCTTAAATCCACCTCAAAACCACCTTAAAGAAACCCCAAAACCAACCCTTAAAAAATTAAATCCAACTTAAAACCAACTCTAAAGAATCCCCAAACAAACCTTCAGCCAACCCCAAATAGGCGCCAAATCGAACGAAACCTTACCAAGCCTAAACAAAATTTAGAGCAACCGGGAATAAACTATAAACCAACCTTAAATANCCAACCCCAAATAGGCGCCAAATCGAACGAAACCTTACCAAGCCTAAACAAAATTTAGAGCAACCGGGAATAAACTATAAACCAACCTTAAATAAACACTTTAAACCGACCCTAAGTAACCCTAAAGTACCCTTGAATAAACAGTTTAAATCGACCCTAAATAAATTCCTTAAACAAAAAGACATTCAAAACCAACCGTTAAAAGGCATCTTAAATCAGAAATTAGTCCTAAACTTCATGACCACCTGCAGGTGAAGACCCTAAACCAAGCCTAAGACAGAATTGGCAGGGTAGATGTAGGGGAGAGAAAATAGAATAGATCAGGAAAAAAAATCCCCAGGGCAGGGGAAAAAAATTCCCCGGCGCGATCCAGCACCTGGAAATGGGAGGATGATTCCTAATGACTACCGCATGTTTTCGAGATGGGTTGAAACCACCAAGAAGTATTGCTTAGTAGTGATCTCATGTAAATTACATTGTTTGTATGTATCTCTATCTCTATCTCTATCTCTATGCAGATTTCTGTATATATATATATATACATATTAATATATAATCCTCCAGGGTATTTCCACTACAAAACTAGTGGCCTTGGGGCCTCTGTAAACTAGGTTTTTCAATGGTTTTTACAGACCCCCAAGCAGGTTGTGTTAGGGTGTTTTGTAGTGATCATATATCATAAATATGTTGAATTCCAACAGAGCTGGGACCCAGTAGTTTGTAGTGGTTTTTTTTATGTTGACCAAACATGAACATCTGAATTCACTCAGATTTGCCCTAAAAGTATCCAGAAGTATTTTGTAGTGAAATTGTTGGGATGGTATCGG
>BGPT01001583.1:86684-105477 GCA_003297045.1 Symbiodinium sp. clade C Y103
CGTTACAAGAACATGTGCAGAGCGTAGCAACATGAAAGGTTTGAGACGTGACAAGAACATGTGCAGAGAACGACGCTTGCAGGACGCAAGAGCAAGAACGTTATCACGCCTCCCCCCCCCCAAGCCCCCCAACCCCTTCCCGCAACAACATGTTTAAATCGCTGTAACTACACGTACGGTTTCAGAACCGTAGGCATATACATAATATAGATATATATATATATATCAATATTGATATGCATTTATTACACAATTGATATAGACTATGTCTATAGGATGATGTGGTATAGATTTCGCTATCAATTTTCACGATTTTGGGGTTCCTAAGGCAGGTTCACAATCTGTGGATTCGAGCCTCTTCAGCCAACCCCATGGATCAACAACTGGGGATCAGCGGTAAACGCATCATTTACAAAGGTGGATTCTGGTTACTAACATGTTACTAACCGCTCAGTTAACTAGTTGTTTTTGCCTGCTATAGTTGTTCACCACTTGTTTAGTTATTCGCCACTTATTTTGCTACTAAAGTTAACACCTATTAACGCGGGGAAGTCATCACTCTATATACTTACCACTTTTTCAGATACTTTGTCATTAATAGTGTTATCAGTATTATAGTTGTTATAGTCATTTATAGTTTGAGTTATTCACCACTGATTTAACCATGATTATTGCTATTAGTATAGTTAACCACCAGTTATTCCTTAGACTCACCACAGAAGGCTCGCCAGCTGCTCGAAATGGATCAGGCTCCCGAGGATGCACTGGAAAAGGTGAAAGGAGGCAGGTGGAAGACGCAGCATGTCCTTGTGATTTAATGCGACTTAATCAACAAAAAATGGTTTAGTTTTAGAACGCCTGTTGAAACAATGCACAAAAAGATACCCATATTATGCAGTACATGGTATACGGAGAAGCGCATGTCTCTGCTTTCGCACGCCCCCAACTTGCCTGGCTGCCCCCATCTGACTCAGGTGGGGCTTGAACTTGCCAAGGCGCGGCCGGAGGATGGTTGGGTCACCCACTGGAAAACTGGGGCCTGGATGGTTCATGTGATCATGTGAGCTTGAACACAGCGGAAACCGTGAGTGGTTAATGGTATTCCAAGTATAGCTATAGCAAATGGCCTGTTTGTAGAGTGATAGTGGTGATTTTTCAGAGCAAAGTCTTAAATTACGCGAGGGTAGTTTATGGTTGGATAGGTGATGCAAGCTGAGTGATCCATTTCGACCACATTTTGACTCGTCAAGCTGGCAGGCTCGGTGTGTTTGATTGGCCAGCAATCATCATATATGACTCGAATTCGACGATACCCAATTTATTCCCATGCAAAATGGAACTGCATTTGGGAACCACAGAATTCCCTCCTTAAAAAGCTCGACCATTTTGGTGCCTCGGCTCTAAAATTTCCAGGCGGAAGTGTGGTCATGGCGCGAGGCTGAGCTGATGCTAGTGACTAGCTCCAGGGCTGCAATTACATGACATAGTGCAGAAGACCACCATCATGATCAAACCAGATCAAAGCAGTAGATTGATCCTGCTGTATACCAACATTTGGGGAAGCAAGGGAAGCAAGCATCTATCTGCCAATGGTGCGTGATGGCACTGTGCCTGCAAGCCGAAATCGGCTGTTTTACAGAAGCACGTGTGTTTCAATTTGAGGTGCTATCCAAATGCTCCATAGATGCGCTTTGAGGAGCAAAGTGCGCCCTTTGGCAATCGACAGAAACAAGAAAGTCTACGGATGAGCGGTGAAGTTTTATTGCGATTTCTTGGGCTGCAGGATGTTTGAATGCGGCCGCGATTCAGAAAGGGTGCCGAAGCTTCAAGACTCGTCACCATTAGGAGTCCAAACATGGGTATTTCACTCATAGACATGGGATATTAGCCTCTGGTAAACTAACATAACTATGGAATTCACCATTTTTTATGGGAAATCCACTATTTCTATCTATTTCTATGGCTATTTTCAATAGCTACGTTTAGTTATCAGAGGGTAGCCTCAAACAACGGAGATTGCTTGATTCCAACGGCAGGCTTTTTTCATTGATCCAGGGGTGGACACGACCAAACGCGGGGATGTTGCTACCAAAACTGGCAGGAACTGGCTGGATTGATTGCGACCTCCACCAACCAAGCTTCATTGGTCATAAGACACAGGGGGAACTCATCAGTTGTATTGCTGTCACTCAGGGTTTGGGATCTGATCTGCTTGGTTTCGAACATTTTTGCAGTTTTCCAATGTTTTCCATCCCTACTTGGATTGCTTTGTACGACTGATCCAGAAGAACTACGTAATATTTCTGGGCTGAACTGAACACAAGGAAAACGAGCAGTCAGATAGATGGACTTGGCGTGAACCGTGAACCTATAACTGTAAGTATATTCTATATATATATACACATACATATATACATACACAATTATATACATAGGCTCTTCTCTCTCTCTCTCTCTCTTCTGCCTATAAGACATGTGTATACATATATACATATATAATATACATGTCTATATTTCCGCATCTGCTCTCCAGTTATACGCCGACCTTGTATGGGTGAGTGCAGACACCAGCCACATCAAGCAGTACTTTTTGCTGACAGAATGGCGTGTTTGCGCAGAGGTGTTTGTTTTAAAGCATATTTCTATTGGATTTCTATTCCATAGTTGAAGGTAGACAAGTCATGATCTGATGTGGTCATCTTTTCCTGTTCGATATCCCGGTTGGTTTCCTGGTTTCAATGCCTTGACAGAAGACGTCCTGGTTGTTCCTACCATTTCTCGGCTTGCCAGTTGCCTCTTGGCTCATCGCTTCTACGCTGCCTGGAGAACTCCGACGCAGTCCATTTCTACAAGCTGCTGACGCATCGCTCGAAATGGAGGAAATCCATGGTTCAGGCTGCCCTAGAAATACTCTAATAGCAATCACTGTGAGAGTCAACAAGAATTATCCCAAAACACCTGGGACCCCCTGGCCTTTTTCACTCTCGGCCCTCATTCCGCGTTGGCGGCATGCCGGTCCCGGAGATGCGGCCATCGGAGTATGAAAACGTCTTGCGTCAGGACGGTGCTTGCGGTTGCGTGGTTGGCTGGACGTGTACGGTTGCGGAACAACGGTATATCTGACAATAGGGTAGCCCTAACCCTCTGGTCATCATGGCATGGGTAAAGCTGGGTGCCCCCTATTCCCAGACGGACCAGTATATGACTGTTTAGGATTGTTTAGGCACCTCCCAGAAAACATGGTAGATATAGGGGATGAAATCACAATTTTGGGACCATACAATAATGGGGGTGTTGAATATTAGGGGGATGGGATTTTAAGAGTTGTACCATCCTGGCTGTTTGCAGGCTGCTACATACGAATATCATCAACTATCTAGTTGTAGATCGAATGATATACGTATGTACTATCTATATTTAATGTATATATATATATATAGATATGATTGATGTATATACTGTACACATATATATATATATATGTATTATGGTGGAGAATATAGCTGTGTGCATATTGATGATGCAATGATATAGGTACATATATTAATATTGTTATCTACGCAGACTTCAACTGGCATTGCTGGTATAGATGTGATGTGATACTCAGAGCAGTGACCCATTGACATCGAGGATTTACTGATTTACCTCAAAGCCACTTCACTGCTATTTGGTGTTTTCATCTTCAATTTGTGGTTTCAATTTCCTGAGAAAGGATCGAAAGCATTAGTCCCCCCAAATTTTGAAGATGGTGATTTTCCAGAAAGTCAAACTGTTTCGAGGAAAGATTTTTTCTTTCGAACTCATTCCATCGGTGGAGCAGCCCGGATCGAATCCGAGGTGTTGATTCGTTAAATCCCCAGCTGTTTCTGTGGCTGTCTCTCATCATGTTGGACGATTTTGCTGTCAACATTGTAGACTCAACTCTTTGCTGTTTCTTTGTAGATTCAACTTCTCTTTTTGTAGCATGGTTTTTGGATTGCTTCAATGTCGACTAGTAACAATGGAGCTATCAGTTTTTCAGCTGGGGACATCGGCGGTTTTTGTTGGTTGAACCGGGTAAAGAAGATGTTTTGGTGGTGAAGTTCCAATTTTCGTTGGTTACTGTAAATTTTGTGACCCGCCAAAAGAACACATTTCTTCGATTCTCGTTGGTTTCTGTACACCGCCAACAACATTCCAATTTTTTTTCGTTGATTCAACCTGATTATGCTCTCTGGCAACGGGAAATCTCTTTTAGATCAAGGTCTTAATGGGAAACGCATGAAACCAATAATTTTCCAGCCACGTGATTGCTGACCCCTCCATCATTCGTCACAGGAGCTTGCGAAGCTTCAGGAAGTGCTGTTGAAACAGCACCAGTCTCCTGGCGGATGGATTCGCCTCCTGTAAACGTTTACATAAATGTGGAACATCCCACCATTCATGGATGATTTTCCGAAGAACCATGGCTTTTCCACATCTTTTTGTATGTTTACCCCAGGGTACCTTCTGGCAATTGAACAGTTTGCTATGGAAAATCACCATTTTTAATAGGTTATCATCCATACCATTCTCCATAGCTATGTTAAATGACCAGAGGGTATCCTGCATTGGTTTCTGATTCGTTCAATCAGGATTCAACGGATATTCCCATCCAAACCGTGGTAAAAGAGACTGGACCGACCAGTAGAGGAATAGATTGGGATATATGGTTGTTGGTTTTTGTAATTGGGTATATTTTATAATGTCGAAACCCTGAGGGGATGGCTCAAAACCACTAATTTTGCAGAAAAATAGGGACTCTGATGTGTGCAGAAGGATTCTGATCGGGTTTTGACCCGTCGTAATATGTTCATTGCATGCAATGGAACGTTGATGGGATTTAACGGGATGTTAAAACCCATCATGACGAGGGATTTATCCAGCAAAAGCGGGGATTAAACCATTACAGATGTGGATTTGTATAATGGTGTGTAACGGGAATGAACCAATAAAGATGGTGTAAATCTAAGCACAATTGGGGGCATAATGGGGATATTGATGGGATGCTAACATACATACATGGGTAGGTCTGAAAATGGAGTGTACCACCGAAAATTATGATTGATTGAGCATCAAATTTTGGTGTACCATGTTTTCAGAGAAATTCACATGGGCAGTGACCGGTTGACCACAGGTATCACCTGGCTTCTTGGGCAGGATTATCACCCATGGTCCTAACAGCCAACCACTAGAAGGGATGACATGACTAGAACATGATGATTTCTATATGGGTATATGATTGTCTCCAAATGAATCCACATGATGGAACTTTTCAGGTGGTGAATTGTCGGGATTTGCCCGGCCACATGTATCTCATTATGTACCGTATGTCTATCCATAGACGTGGAAATAAGTGTGTATGTTATATTCTAGACATGCAAATATGCAATATATGCATGTACACATGTCTTTTTCTATACCTCCTGGAAGATCTGCCAGCTAGCTGGTTAAGTTCCAAGAGTTGGTGATTATCTTGCTATAAATGGGACGATATATGAAGATATGCTATACTGTTACTATCCGCCAACCAACCTTTTTTTGGCAGGGTATCTAAAGAATAACCATAACCCAAAAGACATCTAAAAACCTGGTCTGCCAACAAGGCTATTTTCAAGCAAAGCACTGTGACCTTGAGGAGCGTGTCAGCTGGTGAACTCCTGTCTGGTATTCCTGAGCTGATAATTGGGTCATCTTGTCGCATTCAACTGGCAGGTAATTCCTAGTGATGGGGGCATATATTTGTAACCCCATTTTGTAGCATGATGATATATTATGATTACAACCATCAATAAACCTATGATAGCTTACTTGTAAGCGCTCTCAATTCCGTCCACCTGATGGACAAACGGCCCATCCAGGTTGGAAGTGGCGCAAAAAGTGGATCTCACTTACTGCATGGCCAAGGATGACCCACGAGGCATGTCCAACTGCTCCATTTGAGCATGTCTAGGAGGTAAACCTTCACTTCTTCCAGGTTGATTGCTAAATATCCAATACTTTGAAACAGTACCCCGGCCAGGACTATGAAAGAATACTATGCCCAAGAGTCTCAAAAAGTAATCTAGTTCGCAGGCTTTCATTCGATTATCAGATTAATCTAAACTGGAAATGGACAATCAACTATTTTCGCACCATGAACATCCATTGGTAGGTGATTTTACCGTCAGACATTGGCGACTTTTGCCCATGCTTCATGGTCGAGGCACCCTGGAGAACGAAGATGTTGGTCTTCGGTTTCTTGACACAGAGGAGGGAGGCCCGTAAGCTAAAGTGGGAACCCTGAAGACATGAAGCACATAATATCATTTGGATACAGTGATCAAGGCAAACATACTTGGCCAAACCTTTTGTTGCACCATCCAGCAAACAACAATATGTCTGTAGGCTTCACCAGAAAATCCCAGCTTATGATTTCTCCAATCCTCAAACTTTCACCCCGCCAGGTGTCGCATAATCTCTTCCTTCTAGAATAAGATACCGCTCGAGAAACTCTGTTTCGGTCTCGGTTTTATTTCGATCTATTTATTTTCGGTTGTTCAGATCATATTTGGGGGGAATGGACATCTATTTGTCGCCTATATTGATGTGAACAGAAGGGTACCAGGGTTTTGACCATTTTGACCTATAGCCAATGGTTTCGGGGAATTCATCAAATGTGTTGGTCCACTGATACCAAAACTCTTGGATCTAGCAGCCGGAGACCAGCGCAATATTGATGGTCTCAGCCAACCAAACAACTTCACCTCCTGAAAATTTCTTCACCACTCCCAAATATGTATATACCCTGTGGTAATTAAACTTAGCTATTGAAAATGGTCATTTTTATTGGGAAAATCCACTATAAATTGCCATTTTCAATAGCTATGTTAAATTACCAGAGGGTATATATGTATATTTCAAAGTTTTGAGTGAATCCACGGATACCTTTAAGACATGGATTTACTGTATAGCAACCCCCTGAAAGATATGAATTTGAGAAAACACTGTCAGTCTTGATGCGCTGAGGATGGTTCCAGCGGAATACCAGGGGGCCACTTTTGACGAGCAACTATGTGAGACGGAGTTTGAGAGTGGCTATGCCAAGTGTGCCATGTCGAAACTTCGAACTCGGTGATGGCACGGATTGTTGTTTTCTTTGTCTTACTGGTGGTTAGTAGGGAATGGGGGAATGACCTATAATAACCAGTAACAGTCATCCCATTCCCCCATTCACTACTAAGCACCAGTGAGTTTTTTTGCAGGGAAATCTGGGGTTTTCAATTTAACCATGCCATGGGATTTTGCTGAGCAACAAAAAGTGGGGGGTGAGCCTTGGACTTTTTCCAGACGCCAAGTTGGGAATGACTTGAAACGAACCAAGGAAAGGTGCGATTTGTATCATCATGAATCACTTTCATTTTTTACCCAGGCAAGAGCAAACGAAAGATATCCCCAGCATATCCAGCATGGATGCTAATAGTTACAATATAATGTATATATATGTACTTATAACTTGTAGATGCGACCATATAACTTGTGTATATATATATATATACTAATATATATATATATAAATAAATATGTATATATATATTAATATATATATATACATACATATATTAATATATATATATACTATTATATATTATTATATGATATCGCACAAAAATAACTGAGAGATGACCAAACAAAGCAGCTTCATGCGTTGCTGGATCTTTGTTCAGGCATGGTTCCCTTAAGCAGGGTCCACCAGGTGGTCCGTTTCCCAGCCGTGCTGTGAGGCATGCAATGGCAGAATTTCACCTTGAGATTGCTCTATGGTGAGGTGTGGTGCTGTTGTCATCTTGACCCATCGCCGCAAAGTTCAGCTCCTCAACATCCGCACGGTTTTTGTTTGTTATATGTTGTTATGACTTAGCATCTTCTTTCGTTAATTTTCTCCCAATCAATCGTTTCTGTGGTTGTTTGTTTGTTGCTGCTCTCAAGTGAAAACAGCCTCATTTTTGCAGAAGAAAATTGATCTTCAGCCCTTCACAGGGTCCATGTGGTCCATCTGGTCCATGATTTGGATCCAATACTGAACTCGAATTTCCTTCGTGGGTGTTCGATACTAGGGGGAAACCTACAGATATTTGCAAGTTACCATTTCGATTCTTGTCAAATTGTACATATCCAATGACTCAATATGTTAAATGAAACCACATATTGTTTCTAAGTTTTCTCAAGTACCTAGAAAACATTAGAAAACACTTCGAAATTTTCCCAGTTCAAAGGATTCAACTGGGCAGTTCCGAAACAGAACGATAGGCTGATAGCAAGCTGGCAAACCTTGAAGACGACATAGTGGAGGAGGCCCGAGACGGAGAAACAACGCTGGAGCGAAGGTTTGGAATGGATGTGATAGAATTCATGGGTTCAAGCAGTCAATATATGGGATTTAAAGAGGGCCTAATGTGATAATATGCTACAGGGCTGTCTCTGAAAATGCGGTGTACCCGCAAAATGGCCATTGTAAATGGGACAATGATGACGATTGACCATGAAATTTGAAGGTACCATATTTCCAGACAAACCCATATTTGAAGCTGATTTAGTAGGAATGGAGTTGGTGTAGTTGAAAAAAGCTCGGAATCTTGAAGTCTAGTTCTGATTCTTGGATGATTCTAAATAGAAGAGATGAGCGATTAAATTGTTATGATTTGGACTTGACCAAGGTGAAATAGGTATTTTGCGACAAACATGGGGTGTAGGAACAACGTATGGGATATCTTAATTTCCGAGAAACAACGGAGATTCTCCGAAGAAACAATGCGATTTTTGGGAAGAAAATGCCTGAATGCTAGGAACAATGAAGAGATTTGACCGAGAGACAATGGGTGATTTTACCCAGAGACCACGGGGATTTTGCCCAGAAACAAGGACGATTTTACGCATCTATTTTGGGGTAGCTAGGAAAGGAAACGTTGAACTACAAGTAACCCGGAAAATCACAAACTGCTGGAAGTTGACAAAGCCGACACGGAATCGAAGCATTTGGTTTTAACAGGGACATATGAATGACATATGTGGTTTTATTCGAATTCCAGCCATTTCCAGCCGGTAGGAAATGTCGGTGCAGATGGGATCAGATGAGATCAGCTTTCCTTTGTAAGAATCCATGCTGCATGGTTCATTGCCTCAAAATAACACGCTTGAAGCTGTGGTTTGTATCACGAAATTTGCTGCTTAACTTTTTCAGAATTCAAATGGCTGGGTAGCGCCAAGTGCCCTGTTGTCCGGTTTCAAAAACATGCGCTGGGTGGTGCCCCCAATCGTTGTGTGTGTGTTGGTTTATGTTCACTCATCTACCACAAACCCAGCAGCTAATCCCACCATGGGTAGAAAAAGGTGATGGGAATTGGGGTTTCCCTGAACGCATGCTAGCAGGATCAATTGTGTATATATATATATATGTATATTATATATATAAATATAATCATAATTAACCTACATTATGAACCATATTATCGCCGGACCTACACTTAGAACGTACTTTGGAAAAAATAAGCCTTCACCGTCACCGGGGGGATGTTCTAAGTGTGCACTTAGAACATCAGCGGAAAAACATTCCCAAACCATGCACTTAGAACATCCTAGGGGTCACCGCACAGATGTTCAAAGTGTATGTCCGGCAAAGCTAATATTCACTAAGCAAAGATAGGGGGAATCTCCAGTAATGCTGAGTCTTATGTTGATGCATCTTACTCATACATATGTATATATATATATATATATTATACATATTCTTTATTCATATGAAATAATGTTTTGAAATATCCAGACGCGTGATTTCGTTCCTTCCCTTCAGGGCTTGTGCATAGACTCCATTTGGCTGAAAAACCTTTTGTATTCTTCGTTTCCAGGATGCCCACGGATAGCTGGCAGAGTCTACACTTAGAACATCCCAAGTTATGTTTCGACATATCCAGACGCGTGATTCCGTTCCTTATCTTCAGGGCTTGTGCATAGACCCCATTTGGCTGAAAAACCTTTTGTATTCTATGTTTCCATGCCCACGGATAGCTGGCAGAGTCTACACTTAGAACATTCCGCTCCTTATCTTCAGGGCTTGTGCATAGACTCCATTTGGCTGAAAAACCTTTTGTATTCTTCGTTTCCAGGATGCCCACGGATAGCTGGCAGAGCCCACACTTAGAACATCCCAAATAGTAACTATCATAGATTTTAACATATTCGTATTATGATTACTATATTGTTGCTATCATCAGATTATCATCATATTACTATCTTTATATATGGTCCAGGAAAGAGAAAATCGGAGAAACAACACTGACCCACGCGCCATTTCTGCTGCCCTGTCAGGAAGATCTACAGTTGCGACCTGCGTGGAACATCTCCTGGCAGGTGGGGCGGGGTGGAGGCCAGAGGGTAGGTCCCCATGAGAATCTGAAAACCCTGAGTTTCAATGGATTGGTTAATGGGAAAATTTACAGGAAACCCCCCTATATTTCATAGGAAAATCCATGGTTTCCGGTTAAAATTTTCCCTTAAACCAATCCAATGAGAGTTAAATCTATCCGCAACAAGTGAAATCTGGAACTGCACTGGAACTGGATCCGAGTCTGAGTCAGTGGTGATCTTGAATGATACTTTGGGGATGTGATAAGCTCTGTTGTGGTCGTAAAGAGACAATAATGGGATTCCGAAAGTGAAGGCACGAAAGGCCCCCTTGGTGTTTTCCTCCCAAAGTTGGGTTTACGCGAAAAAATGCAGGATGTTGACTTGAAAATCGGGCTTGATCGAGCCGAAATTTGAAGGTTTGGAAATCCCAGCAAGAAGATTCATTGGATTGGTTAATGGGAAAATTTACAGGAAACCATGGATTTTCCCATGAAATATACTTTCCTGTAAAGTTTCCCATTAACCAATCCATTGAAAGATAGATTGGGATATTGGGATTTAAGCAACAACCATTGGAAGTTTACCAAAACGAATGGAGCTTTACATGAATTTTCTCCGAAAATTCGGGAGATGGGAATCTGTCATGCCACTTATGAAACCATTGGTTGATGGGGGGGATGAAGTTTTTGGCTATGACGAGGCATGACTTCACCAGACTAGCCAACAAACATATTGTGCCAACGAACTCTCAACATAGGCGTTTAATATACGTCGTCGTGTAATGCATATGATACTTTTTGTAGATATATTGGGTTATACAGTATCCTATATATTATCGTGAAAGTATATATATATAATAGATATATGATATATAATACATATATTCATACATCCCCCCATCCATATTTGCCTGCATTCCTTGCAAGATCATCAGATTTCAGGGTTCCGGGCCCCAACAAAAAAAAATCATGATCCTCTGTGGGCGGGGGGACATCCCAATGTGGATGTCAAAACTACAAACACGAGGGGTTGCAACCCTCGAAGATGAGGATAGAATGTTGAACCGAACCTGTCCAACAATGCTGGAGATATTGAAAGGTTAGTTGTTGCAAGCGGTTTTCAATATGACTCTGACAGCGACGGAATTTGCCTGGTTTCCCCACTGAAATCTGATATGGAAGCCATGAAAATGGCCCGGAATTGCAGGTCAGGAACAGCGAATCTCAGGGGTGGGGGTGACACTGTGGGAGTCAAGCCTGGCACCTGTAATCTTTTTTCCTGCTAAAGATGGTGACTTTCCATGGCCATCTTGGATTTCCAGAGGGCAACCAATTCAACCTCTGTGATTCTTGGGACCGTGTTCCTTGCGTCCGTTTTGATTTGGTTGTCGAGCAAACAGATTGAATCCTACTAAGAATAGGTATCGGTGGTGTATTGAACCGTTCTTGTTCTGGCGGTTGCCCCAAAACAGGAGAGGCAATGCCAAGACACGATCGAACCCTGTGGACTTGGAACCAACATGGGGATGGGTCAAAACCCTATACGTATTCCATTGGTTTTCCCATCAAAATAGCTAATTACAATTTATGGACACCCATTCCCTTGGTCCATGGCCGGAATCAACCAGTTCCCGCGCCTCGCAGGAAGCCTCAAAGACACATCGTAGTCGCAACCTGATGGGCTCTGTTCGTAAGAGCCACAGCCTGAAGATGATTCTCTGATGGCAATCGCGAAGTTGGTTGGTGAAAATCTTGGACTGTTCGACGTTTTTTCTTATGTGGTTTGCTAGAAGCATCAAAAATAGGGATTTAAACGGCCAAAATGGGGACTTAGCATGACTTAGCCGGAAAAAAAGAGGTTGATTTCATGTGATGTCCGTTGATCAGCACTTTCCCTGATCAAAATGGCTAAAAAAACGTGGGAGGCCTGGCCTCCCCTCGAACCCTTTCTGCTGATCTTGATCCAATGAGCCAGCCATGGAAACTACCCCTGTCGATTAGCAGGAACATGGGATAGGATGGTATTTTGGTATTTTTCCATGGCTCAGTGGTGATTTTCCGTGGTGAATCAATGATCACGACTGGCATTGTTGGGAGGTCACTGGCATTTCCGGATGTTTCAGGTTGGCATGTCATGATTGATCGTTGCAAACGGGATGACCTAAGCTGGATGGGAATGGTGAACAAAGCGAGTTACCGTAATAGGGTGCCTTCCCGGTTTTCTTGTGGAAGGATTGTATTAGCTCAATCCATCAATTACTTCACATAACATCTACATTGATTCATGACATTGATTGACATAAAGTGACCTGATCAAAAGCTTGGGACCGCATTAACTTCATGATATCAAAAACATGAAAAATTACATTATTCACTTGTTTACACTGGTATACACTGGTCATTTCATGTCATTTCAATATTGATACTTGCTGGGTCCTAAACTCCGCAAGGTTTCATCAATGTTTTGTGGTGCTTCTGGGCTTACTTCTCTGCAGCTTTGGCGAAAATTGTCACGGGAATTCAACTTTCATCATAGATGTATCATGATCAGGATGTGTCTACATAGGTTTCAACAGTGTACTTTTGATGTGTATATATATAATTTAATAGTATTTAATACACATAATTTGCATGTAAAATTAGATTACAGTACACATAATCATAATGTGTATGTACACATGCTGCACATACATCTATACACCAACACAGACGATATGTGTATAATGTATATATATATATATGTACATACACGTACAAACGTATACACATATAATATACTGTAGATACTGTATACAACACACACATATAATATATGTTATATGTATATATACACATGATTTTTCATAGATACACATATCTTTTCCATATTTCCATTTCCCTGTAGGAACGGTTTCTTGGCACCTGGTTAGGAACGAGTACCTCTGGGACGACACCTGCCTTGGGCGCATGGTTCTACCGCCACGCAGCAAGCCACAAATGCTGTGGACCTTCCTTGGATCCCTCTTCATCCTCTGGGACGGGCGGGGGTGAGGAAACCTGGGTAAACCTGGGAAAATATGTTGGAACATGGATTATACACGGTGGAAAATTCATGTAAAATTCATGTATCAGTGGACCGAACAATCACCTAGAAACTGTTAGTTTGAGTGGTTTATATATTTCATTTATTCTAGCTGGGGGGTATGGCATTAATTTAGCTTGGGGTATTTCATATGGGACTGGGCTGGTGTTGCGTCGGAGATTTTTCGGGCAACCAAGAATTGCTGGTTTTAGAATGTTTTAGATGGGGCCATTATCCCAAAGACATCCCAAAACACGCAACGTCATAACTTTCCGAATCAGTGGAAGTACCCTCTGGTAAACTAACATAGCTATTGAACATGACCATTTAGTTCGTTGATTTACCTATTAAGAATGGGGATTTTCCATAGTTATGTTAGTTTACCAGAGGTTATCTATAAGATTCTAAAAGTATCTCAGATGTTTGTCCCGCATTTTGTTTTTTTGATGAACATGAGGGGTAACGCTATTTGCTCTGGGCAAATAATGGTCAAACCCGGATTAATAAATCCTAGTTGATGAATTTGGGGGATCCCCCAAAATTGTGATACTTGGATACTAAAATGCTATCCCCACCTACCACAGCCTAGTGGTGTATTCATCCCAGGCTGACACGTGCCTTCGTGGCTGGTTGAATGGGATAGTAGCTGGAGCACCTCCCCGATGGATTTCCGCAAACTTCCATCCAAAACGCTTCTGGAAGATGGAAATGAAGATGTTTTTTTCTCTTGAAAAATAGCAACTTTCTTAGGGTTTTAGGTCTTAATTTTCGAAGGTTTCGTGTTCTCATCATTTGTCTGTTACATCCTATTGCATCCACGGTTTTTGTCATCGAAGGCGGCTTTTTTTCCATCAGTTTGGTGGATTTTGTTGCAGCTTTTGAACTCAGTTCAGTTGACTCCGCAATTCTTTTGCTTCCATCCCCATCTGGCTGTGTTTTGAAGATTTTTGGGGTTTTCACCACCAATCCCAATTTCGTCAGAACATGTCAGAACCTCATATATTGCCTACCCTCTGGTAAACTAACATAGCTATTGAAGATGGCCATTTATAATGGATTTTCCCATGAAAAATGGTGATTTCCCATAGCTATGTTAGTTTACCAAAGGGTATCATCAAATATGGCCCAAACAAGCTGGGGGATATCGAGGAACAGGATCCGAAAACCAGAGGACTTGATCACCATCCCCTTGGAGTTCTTCCAGCTCTCAGACCAAGCTGGGATCTTCACCATCCTGGGTCGGAGCCGTGGACTGGAATATGATAGGAAATTATATGGGATAGACTAGGATTGATGAGAAAACATGGGATATACTAGGGAAAATGGGAAGTTGCTGGTTACCCTCTGGTGATTTGTTACATAGGGAACATGGTCCATTTAGAATAGATGATTTTCCTATTAAACGGGTGATTTCAAATAGCTAAATAGCGATGTCAGATTACCAGAGGGTATGTCATGTTCTTTCAAGGATGGACTAGATTTCGAGTTGTGTTTTGGGTCAAGATGGGGAAACATCTGGAGTATCCCTCCAAAAGTTGTCAATTTTTAGGGATCAACAAAGCAGCAAGTGTTTGTCAGCAGAGTTGGGGGGTTGGGGTTGGCGTTGTTTCTGTTTGTGAGCGCATCCCAGCCAAAAACTTGCTTTTCAGTTGGCTGCAAACATGGCCACCCTAAGTCAGGAGTACTCCACTCCCTTGAAGTCTCCCGCATCACCGAGGATTACCATGGGATTTTGAATGCTAGACATGACGCTTGGAGCAGCGTTTTCAGGCAATGGGATTGTGACGAATCAAGGCCAATTCTCAGCCCCCCTTGAGGATGGACACATGTTGGTGAAAGGGATTCATCTGGGTAAAGTAGAACGGACTTCACGTCGCGACCTCGCTGGTAGAATGGTTAGGAAGAGAAATTTTCAGCTAATTTTCAGGTGCCCAGGCATCGTAGCGGTCCCAGCAGCGCGCCGCACCAAGCTTCAAAAGAACGTCGACGACGAAGGTCGAACTTCTCCAGAATTGCCAATTGAACCTGTATCAACCATGATGAACATTTATTCACCATTAGTCAATGATGACCAAGGTGAAAAGGTCTTGTTTGTTCCTCCAGCGCCCAGTTAAACCCTCCAGCCCTTGCCTTCGCTGGAACCGAGGCCGATGAACCTCTTCTTCGGCGTTGAAACACAGGGGAAAACCGAGATGCGCATCTTGAAGTTGGCAAGGATCTATTTCCGCAGCTTGGATCATGTTTCAAGATAAGGTGAGAAAAAGTCGTAGGAGTCTTGGATTGTCTTGGCGAGTCTTGGAGTGAACTCTGAAACTCTGGAGGTTTTGAGATGTTTTTGAGGGAAAGAGTAGGAGTTTGACCTCAAACAATTCAGAACGGCTTTCCTCTTGAACAGATATCACAATTTGGACCTCTCCTAGCCTCTTGTCACAGAAGTCGCTTCGTGGTAATCCAGTGACATGGCTACGGATCCTACGGATTTTGGCGACGTGGCTGTGGATCAAAGCCCTGATATTCCAGAGTTCACGTCAAAACTTAAGATAGTTTGTAAAAGAAGGACATAAAATTTAGGTTTTGACCAGTCCCCAAATCTTTAAAGCCCAATTTTAAGCATTGGGCAAATCTCCACTTTTCATGATCACCATGAACAAATTGCCAGATTCCTACTTCTTCTTGGACCTTCTAGTGGTTTCCATTGACGTGGCACTGCTGATGGTGGAATTCTTCGGGGAGGCGCAGATGTTGCCACAATTACCCCTCATCACTGGGATGTGAACTGAGAATTCAACTGTAACCGAGGGGTGATGTGAAAACCACGAGTCTGGTTACGAAGGGCCGACTCTGGCCACGGGAAGAAGTGGATGAAGAAAGGAGTTGTTAAGCATCGTGTTACCCTCTGGTAAACTAACATAGCTATTGAAAATATTTGAAAATGGCCATTTATAGTGGGTTTTCCCATAAAATATGGTGATTTTCCATAGTGATGTTAGTTTACCAGAGGGTACATTCTCAACAGCCTGCTGGTGTGACTTCAAATGTCGGTGAGAGATGGTTTCACTGATCCCCGCCAGATCCCCCAAGAAAGTCTGACACAGAAGGGTGACATTTTAATGATTCTGAAATTGAAACAACACACACACACATATGATTCTCGTCGTTCCTATTTTGAATAAGGTTATCCTTGTTTTCACCACTATATATAGCAACTTCGAAGCAGAATGGAAACGGTGACATGTACCGTATGATTCATATGATCAATTAGAATCAGAAGTGACAACATTCTACCTTCTTTGGGGTGCTGCATCTCATGTAGTGTGTCTGCTGACTATCATGAAGAACACATCCAAGACGAACTGGGAATGTGAATGGGAAACCCTGTTGTTATATACCCCAGTTGATGATTCTTCCTGTTGTTATACCCCAGTTGATGATGGTTAATGCAGGTTTTATATCATTTTTGGCAATAGATGAATAGATGCGGGAATGTCATACCCAGCCAGAAAAAATGTACTACAACTTTTTCGCAGAGTACCTAAAGTCAAGAACGAACCATCTACATGGCCCTGTCAGGGTAGTACGACCACAATCACCGACTGGTGTTTTTCGGGCCCGTCGGGCACTACTTTTCAACATTTTTTAACAGCGTCTTCAGACATATAACAGTCCTTTAAACAGGGGGATACACTCCAAAATTGCAAAATTACTTTCTTCGAGTGATCCCCACCAAGTGACATTCTATCTGATATATATTCGACATTTTGACATTCTTTCTGACATTTTAGCTGATGTATATTCTGACATTGTATCTGACATTCTATCTGGCATCTAATTTGGCATTCTATCTGAGATATATTTTGACATTCTATCTGGCATTCTATCTGACACATATTCTGACATATATTTTGACATTCTATCTGGCATTCTATGTGACATTTTTTTTGACGTATATATTCTGACATTCTATCTGGCATTCTATCTGACATATATTCTGACACTCTACCTGGCGTTCTGTCTGGCATTCTTCCCAACATTTTATCTGACGTATATTCTGACATTCTATCTGACATTCTATCTGGCATCTAGTGTGGCATTCTATCTGACATATATTCTGACATTCTACCTGAAGTCCGCAGTGCCCACTGCGATCTGTTGCTGGCAGATGTAGGCCCATCACTCAGGTCCACCTCCCTTTTTGTGTTGCTGAATCTTACAACTTTATATCATATTTGCGATCAGTAAGAATTGATGATTTACTTTGATTTTTCCAGCTATATTTTGTTTGGGGTGTCAACTAATAATATCATTTTCTTGTTAATGTGCGAGAGAATAGAGGTAAATCCCATTGTCAGACACACTCAAATCATAAACCATCATAAATCATACGTAGTTTATATACACATTATGTGATATGATATATCCCATTGTCCATTCAATCCACATGAAATCCCAATGGAATCCCATTAAATCCCAACTGTCCCACTCACAGTTCCATCCCCATCTCGCGCCAGGAAACCAACGACGGCTTTCGCTCCGCTCGCTTCCTCCGCACGGTTCGGCGGCCCAAAAGGATGGATCAGATGGGAAGTGGTGGGTTTCACCAGCCAAAACGGGGATTTATAAAGCATGTTTTACCCTCCGGTTATTTAACATAGCCATGGAAAATGGCCAATTTTGGATGATTTTCCCATTAAAACCTCCATTTATGAGGGATTTTCCATGGCTATGTTGAATAGCCAGAGGGTAACACATACAAAAACCAGGTAATTAAACAATGAATGGTATTGACTTCTTGTGACTTCAAGACCAAACATAGAGATTTCAGTATCTATTGATGGAGCAGGGGGGGATTTGAATGATGGAACATGGAAATTCTGGGTTTATTTACTGGCAGAAACAGGGATCTAAATAATGAATAGTGGATTTGGGTTTGTCTGAACGTGGGCATACACCCATGTACTTTTCAATGGGTAACATGAGGTATTTGTTAAACCATGGGATTTTGGGGTCCCCCAATTTCAAGACAAACCCAGATGGTTCGAATTTCATACTGCGAAATGCAGGTCCCTGGAATGCGCTCTTTTCTTGAGCCATGATCGAAGCATCGGTTTGATGCATGTCGTCCTTGTGAAATGAAGCCATGTGCACANCTGCGAAATGCAGGTCCCTGGAATGCGCTCTTTTCTTGAGCCATGATCGAAGCATCGGTTTGATGCATGTCGTCCTTGTGAAATGAAGCCATGTGCACAAGAAGGTCATCCTATGCAGTGGCCATGCTAATCTTCTCAAGATTTCCAAATTGAAACTTGTTACACTTCTCGATTCCAAGTGTAGG
>BGPT01001583.1:115497-136649 GCA_003297045.1 Symbiodinium sp. clade C Y103
GCCCTCGACCCCGTTGATCTTGGCCTCGAACTTCTCCAGAGCGACCAAGGTGACCAGAATCGGAACGTAGAGCTCGTTCATCACCACCCCGAGGACCCAAAGACAAATCCTGAAACAGAGGTGCTAGCATCCCAGTAGGCTCCTGATGACCGACATCTAAGTTCAACGGCAAGTGGGTCGGCCTTGGAACATCACCGTTCCCTGCAGCAGCACCAACTTCTTGTTGAGCTCGACGTCCATCAGCCACTGCAGTCCCAGAGCTACCCGCCCCTGGAATCTCAGCACCTTCTGGAACAGCCTTCAGCCTTCTAAGTTCAGGTTGATCTCGTCCTTGTGGCGGTAAAGACTTTGCCCTTTGCTCCATAGCTATGAGCCTATCCAGTCTCTCATCAGCCGTCTCATCTTTCGAAGTCCTCCTTCTCCGATCCATCACAGCGAAGCAAGGCACCAAGAACGAAAGTCAGAGCCACCCGCTTGGGCTCATAACCTGCGAATCGGCAGGTCCCCGGAAACACTTTTTCTTGAGCCATGAACAGTGCATCGGATTGATGCGTGTCGTCCTTGCACAGGGGCCATGTGCACAAGACAAGATTTCCAAATTGAAACTTGTTACACTTCTCGATTCCAAGTGTAGGTCGTGTTCAACAACCACAGTCTCAAATGTTCTAAGCAGAATTTTAACCCATCATTCACCACTTTCCATCCATCTGATGATTCTAACTATCCCCATTTGGGTATATCATGGTGTATCAAAAGGATCAACGCCAAAATTGGACTGAAAATCAATTTTCTGGGCCCACTGGGACCCAAATCTCGATCCATACCCCTTTGTTTTCCTCAAAAAAAACGGGCTTAAGCAACAACATCGTGTATTAACTGCAAGACAAAAAACACGTTTGCCCTGGAGTAAACTAGATGAGGAAAACGCATGGTTTTTGTCCGGAAATGATCTACAAATGGTGGGTTTTCCACATCAATGTTGGTTTAGAGGAAGGTACCTCAACAATGATTCCGTGAATCAGTGATGGACAACCTGGTGATAGAAATGCCCAGTGCTGAGCGATTTTCTTTGTCGCATCTTTTCCCGGGGATATACCATGCGTGCTTCTCAGCCAGTTGCTCTTCTGAGGATGCACATCCAAGTGCTGATTGTTGATTTTTGTGTTCCAAACATTGGGAACCCTTCGAACCAAGTTGTACTTCTACTCAACTCAAGATTGGGAGGAACGTAGGTGTCCAAAGGATCTTGATACAAACCTATCTAGCCAATAGCCTCCCTGTAGTTGCTGGGATGCCCCGCTGAAGGTCCAAGAATCACACAAGTATCTATGTCTACACTTTAGATTGGAGATGGATGATTCAGAGTATGTTGTGTTCCAGGGTTTCACTGATATCATGGCTTTGAGTGTTCTGGGTGTAAACCCAAAAATGTAGAGTTGACACTCGAACTTGCCAACCAACAGATCCAAAGTCCTGACGCTCCAATCAACCCCGACGGAGACACCAGATCTGGATGACTCAGAATCCCAAACCGAGATTGGCTCCGTTCTCGGGATGCTTCCCTTTTCCAAGCATCATTTCTGGATATTTGGGGCTTTCCTAAAATGGGGGGTACCCAAAAATGGATGGTTTTTGTTATGGAAAATCCGGATTGAAAATGGATGATTTGGGGGTACCCCTATCTTAGGAAACCTCCATTTCTGGTGAGTTTGTTTATGGTCGCTGTGAAGATCTGGCCTCCGGCTGCTTCGAAATCTTCATGTCCGGCAGCCCCATCTCGCTGAGGAGCATCCTGCCAGCCGCCCTTTGGAAGCGCCAAACGTATCATGTTTTCGGACTGAAGCATCTAAGTTTGGAGAAGGATGATCTTGATATATCTTGATCCTTCCTACAAATTGCATCCAGTTGCTGTGATTCTCTGCCTATTAGCAATTTGGACCACCTTCACCTTCACCGGTTCAACTGGCTCCTGCTCATGCACTTGTTTGCATTATTCAGGCGTTGGGCATCACTTTTCTCGAAGGGGTCGGACAGCAAAAACTCGCAGATCTTCATCAGTTCCTTCCTTGCTGCGGAAGTGCTGAAGTCTCAAAGCATCTGATCTGGTTCGTGGTTTGCACCCCCTGAAAAATCGAGTCGTCAATGGGGGACAATCATCCCAGCTAGGACGGAACCATCAACCCGTTTTGTAAGATCACAGAATCCTAAACCATGCCCTGCTTACTGGAAGTACCTTAAAGCCTTTGAAATATTGTAGCACTCATGCGGGCTGCATTTGCATCTCCTACTTCTGCCAAATCCCAACTCCAACCGATAGCGTTGAGCCTTGCAACCAGCAAGACCGACTTCTTATCTTAGCACGCCCAAGCACCCACGTGCATTCCTCTTGTGATCTCTACGGTCTCTACCATGATGTCTACCAAAAGGATCGTCCCACAAATCACGAAGAAACTCTGTCTCCATCTGTGTTCCTCTTTTTCATACCATCCAAACATCCAAACTCATCCAAAACACAGGTGGAGGGTCAGTGCCCTCCAAATCATCCATTTTCAATCCGGATTTTCCATTATAAACCATCCAGCTATTGGGGTACCCCCATGACAACCCCCAGGCGTTCCTGACCAAGGTACGGTTCAAAGTTGGTCCCCACATTCACGCAGCAGGTGGTGCCTGTGGTTCCCGTCCGCACAGCGCAGGCCAGAGGTGCCAGGAGGGCAACCACGAGGCGCCCGCAGAACGACATGGCGGTGGCTTTCTCAAACAACGGGCGGAGTTTTTCTGCGGCAATGGCAATAGGGGGTGCGAAAAATCTGGAAAGCTGGTGATCAAACTTGGGGAAGTTTGCCCCAAATATGACAAGACAGGCCGTAAGAACATACAGTCATGCTTCTTGATGGCCCTATCCGTCAGCCATTCCCAAATTGGTCTCATGATGGCCCCCATGCAGGCGGTCGGTGGTCGCTTGTGTCGCGCCAAGCGTCCGTGATGCCCGCATAGATGTTGTAGGCTGCGTTCAGCAAGTCTTGGCGAGCTTCGGCGAAAACAGGTGGAGAAGCGGGGCCGTGGATTGAAATGGTGAAACTTGGATCTGCTGGGGCAAAAACACGCAAGATGTATTCCTAGTAGTTCGCCCAATAGTGGATTTACTGATGGGGAAGTGAAGAAAGCACTTTCAAATAAGAGAATTCTCCGCACTTACTGGTGTCGCAAGATGTGCATTGATGAGCACCTACTAGTTACAAAGGTGATTATATAAATTATATATCATATTTATTATATCCTTATCTCTATCAGCTGCCAGCAAATCCCCAGTTCCAGCCCCAATTATGGTCATTTATGGGTATTTACAGTAGTTGCAGCAACATGTAGCAACCTGTTACAACCCCATCTACTGTAGCTAGGGTCCATCATTGCAAGTGGCTCCCGAACGGGGCTTAGAGAATACGTGATACGCTGGGGTGCTAGTGGTTACGATGATCCCAGATTGACGCCTATGGATGTCTGGTTCCAATTGATGGGTTCATTGAACTCATAGCATTCCTTTTGGCCAATTCAATCCTGCGTGGTTCATGGTCAATGTCAACCCCGGATGAATAACCCTCTGGGCTTCTTAAATTGGGTCGATACCATTTTAGTAGCGGACGGTCACTATTCAATCAAAATCGACCAGGGGTTATGAATCCCGGGTTGACAGATGTTGACAGTATCTCCCCATGACTGGTTGGTTTTGTCCACCCAACAACTGGATCTTGTATCAGCCTTTCCTGAGCTATGAAAAGCAGCACTGAATTCGATGCCAAGAAACTGAGGTTGTTTTTGAAGACCAGGTCTACCTCCTCCAGCCGATGCGTTCAGGAGTTGCTCACCAAAGGGGAATAGGTCCACAAGAAAAGGAATAGCCAATGCGCTTGTGTCTGAAAATGGGGGATGTAGATAAAAATTGTGGCTTTTCAAGAAGGAAAATGATGATCAATCCTTGAATTCTCAAGCATACAAATTGAATCTCCTGTATGTGTCCATGTGTTGCAAAATAGCACGCTGAAATTATCCAATGGATGGTGATGTACGGGCAGTTCCATTCCTTTTTTCAACTACCATGAACGTTGACTCTTGAAGCAAACATTTACAAGAAGGATCTACATGGTGTGACAACGTGTTCAACCCATTGTCAAGCCAGGGGTATGATGTTTGTGGAGTCTGTCGAAGGGAGGTGCTGGGATGGTTGATTCAGTGATATCCTGATGCATCATGGAGCTATCAGAAAGTATAGATGATTTAAATCCCTAGTGACCTAACAAGCTTGCGGAATTCCACTCCGCAGCTTGAAGTCAGACCCATCGCCTCCGTGAAGAGATGGGCTCGGAAGTCCCTGGGACATTCATGACCCGTGGGCTCCGAGGGCTGTTCCACGGTGGAATGTTCATGCGCCTTTCAGAGGATTTGTTGGAAGTTTCAGATGGAAAATCCACCGAAAGTGATGATGTTGATGATATGGTAGATTGGTTTTCTGGTTAAGTTAAGAAGTGGAATTTCCCCATTCCCATGTCTGATTACAAGGTCTTCGGAATTGGTTTATGAGATGACCATTCCTCAAAAAAATGCCTATCTACGGATGCCTGCAACCCCTGCCAGTGGCCCAAAGCTTCTGTTGCGAGCGACGAAGATTTCACAGCAAAGTTTAAGTTGAAACTCATTTTTGGGGTTTTCTTAAAATGGGGGATCCTCATATCATTTTCCCCTCTAAATCATTAGAAATCAATCATTTTTGATGAATTTGTGGTCCTCGACTTTGAGAAACCCCATACGGTAATCAAACATGGCTGGTTGGAAAATCTACCAATTATCTTGATCTGCCCAGCTTTCAACCTCCATTTAGTTCGGGGATTTCCCAGCCAGCCACGTCTGAGCAAACCGGCGGGTACATAGAAAAACAGACCTGAAACAAGCTGTTTTAGGATGCTTCCAATGATTTCCCACATCAACCATCGCACCTTTCCTGAGGTCACATCAAAGTCGGCTCAAAACCGGGGTGCCAGTGGACCCGCAAAATTGGTCAATTTCGAGATCAACCCATCCATGTTTGGGGAGCTGATCATGTTGCGCCAATCCCAGATAGGAACATCTTCTACTAGATGTAGATTTGAGATTTCCACTGGGTTTTGGAAAATCAAGAAAATCTACAAACACAAAGACTCCTGCCCCTATGCCCCATCGACCGCGGATCGCTCCTTCCAGGATCTTCTTCAACTCCAAGGCTTGGATTCAAATCTTTAGTTTCTATTCATTTAAAGTTTTCCCCAAAGATGATAGATATAATATGATATATAATTATAATATGATACAATTAAGATGTTCCCCATGTACATCAATCTATCCATTTTATCTCCATTCAAACCGCCAAAAAGAAATGGAACCCTTCCTGGATTTTCCCACGCCAAGCGGCTTCTCCCGCTCAAAGAGGGGCGTCATCTCAGCGTCCAAGGCACTACAGAGCTGGTTGAAGGCCTGGCTTTTTCAAGGGCTGCAAGGAATACCCTCTGCTAAACCAACAGTTTGCGAACTGGAGAATCACCATTTTCTACAGCTTGATCAGCGAAGTAAATGGCCATGGTCAATAGCAAACTCTTAAATTACCAGAGGGTAACCAGAGTTTGAAACTGAGTGGAAAAAAAATGTTGTATGAAAATCAAAAGGGGAAGATTCTCCGGCAAAAAATGAAATCATCCCAAAGTTGAAGTGTTAAGTGCGCTTTGGGGATGACTTCCTCTTACCATCACCAGTTCTGCTGGCTGATCCAAAGATCCCAGTTGTCAGCGTCTCTGGCAGAGTGTCTCAGAAAAATGTTTCGCCCCACAAAACTTGGAATAGATTCGATCAATGATCAACACCATATACAGGGTCATATTTAGGGGATTCCCCAAGGGCCAAAAACATATGCTTCTAAGGAGATGTTGCTCAAAACCATGTGGATGACCCGGAAGTTGAGCTGCCAACCCTGCATGGATATCGTGCTCAGTACGGGCTACACATCTGGCCGGTTCCCTCGGCACCTGGCCCAGGCTCTCGACCTTCCTGGGCTTCAGCAATTTGGCCTCAGCCACCCGCAGAAAGGTCTCCATGAATTGGTACCTGCGGTGTCCAGCTCCCGGCTTTCCGAGCTTAGGGCACCGAAATTTATGGGAAAACATGGGAATTGAAGCCAATGCCATAAACAAACCGTTCCCAAATAGGGTATTCAAGAGCAAGAGGATGGTATTGTATAACCAACTCATTTTGGGAAAAACCATTGAGGAAATAGCTAAATCACCCATTTTCCATAGCTACATTAGATTATCCATAGGCCATAGGCCAAGACTCTGAGTCATGTGGCATTCACCCAATGCCGTTTATGGCATTGGGTTTACCCGTCAAGCAAAAAAAGGAGAGTTTATATCAACTTCACTTGGATTCTGGAATAGTCACTGAAGAAAGGAGACTTCTGGTTTTTACCCCCCCCAAAAAAATGGAAAGTCCAGCAAGGATGGAGGTTTCACCGAACGGAAGTTCAAATGATCAACCAGTTGGATCTGCGAGGCCCAAAAATTGTGTGTGTGTGTGTATCAACCTGTGGTCATGTGGCAAATAGCCAATTGAAAACCATAGACTGAAGAGTTTTCCACTTCGCTTTTCCAGAAACCGAAACGAAAAAATGACTACCACATGACCAATTCGAGATGAATTAAGTCCTGTGGCAGGAGTTGCCTCAATCGTCCCGAAGTTGCGCATGTTGCACTGATTTCGCTATGTCCTACAGAAATACCTTCCTGAACTAGTACTTGGGTCTGAAATAGGGGACCTCAAAATGGAACGGCGCATCAGCATTTTTGTCACTCGAAATGCCCGAAATTTCGGGTAAATCGAATTATGATTATATTACTATAATACTATATACATAGTATGATTTATGTGTATGACTCCATCTCCATGTGACAGTGTGTTTCTAATCTCTTTCTGGGATCTTACACCTCAGGTTGTGCTTGCAAATGTCATCCTCATCCACGCACCTTTCTGACGCCTAAGCTGTGGTCGAGAATGCCATCGGAAAACAGGGCCCACACAGGCCGGGCACACGGCACAGTGTGCACGAACGGCTTGCACACCACAACTTTCCCAAGTTTCTATGGTGGATGTCCTGCTCGATTTGAACATGTGGATAACCCATGAAAACCCAGCATGGATATCTTCGATCCTTTTCCTGAGGAAAACTCTAGTTATGTCTATATTGTTTTCTTATTTTTCCGGATGGTAGAGTTCGTGTTAAGAAGATGGGCCAAAAATAGGGAGCCCAAATTGCAATGGTGAAGGTACCCAAGTTACTAGTCCAAGCTATTCCCAAATCGCAACGACCACCCTGTCCGGCCATTGCATCATCTGGCACGGGAGTTTGAGGTGCCATTGCCCGTCCGCGCACAATTGGAGCGACAATAAAGTGTTGAAAACTCAGCGATGCCTATGCAACCCCAACGATGCAGCTCAACCCAAACAGGAATGGAAAAGTGAGCCAAATGTCTAGATCGGTAGCAACTTTCTTCACACATCCACGTTCAAATGGTTCCTTACACCATCAGTCTCATAACTTCTCCTATTTCTCTTGAAACGCGGTGTCTCTTCGCTAACCCAGATTCTTGCAGTGACCAGGGCGCTGGGGAGGGTCTTCAAACCAGTTCAAATGTGGAGCTGAGGGCTGGAGAGTCCAAACACCCTCAAACAATCAGAATCCAACCAATGCTGGCTATCCCCATCTTCAATTAGGAAAAACATCCATAAAGATCCATAAGGTTCCAGGGGGAATTCCCCGTTGCCAGGGTTGATAAAATCCAGAGGGTACCCCGAAAATCACTGCAGACTCTCTGGTTCTCTGGGTCCACTGAAAGGAGGTCCAACGGCATCACTGCGGCACCCAGATCTGTCCCTGGGTCAACGACATCTGCCCTGCCGCAGTCGTTAACGACTGGCTCAATCCGCCATCTGGAAAAGTGATGATTTCACGCAGCACTGTATGGATCTTTATGCTTCATATCCCCATATGGGTTTGTTACAACCCCATTGTTAACCCTATTATTTGCTTGGGGTTGTTGAAATTGAAACCTCTACAATCATCCCGCCCCCTATTGTCTGGAAGAAGCATCATGGTTCATGAGTCTGCGATAAGAAGTTGTTGGGGTGGTTCTCCACGCTGACCATCAGCACTGGCTGCGAACCACTGCAGCTTGCAGTAGGTACCTCTCATGAGTTGGAGATATATGATGCTGTGAGTCAGAATCTTGATCATTTACAACGATCAATTATCCAAGCTTTTTTGGGGCTACCCGGCTACCCTGAACCTGTTGCACTCGGACATGGTGGAGCCAAAGTATGGTAGGGCAGGCCACACTATGAGATTCTGTTCGTCCGCAGGATCGAAAACCCTCACTTCGTCGAGTCCTTGGGAAGAGAAGTGTTTGAGTTGTGGGGAGCCATGTCGATGTTGAAGGGGCACCCGTCTGTGAAGCTCAAAAAAATCAGGACACAAAAAGTCATGGCAATTCAATGGTTGACTGAACTGCTGATTGGGCTGAAGAATTTTGGAGATACTGCTATGCTTATCTCCCGCCTCATGGTGGTTTCCCCCATGGGGATCCACTTGGGTTCAAAAGACACTAGCAACTAATGTGGAAAAGCACGAATGATGAAACAAACACACGGATCCGTGGGTCTTCCTGAAAACTTTCGCCCTCCATGGAAGTCTCAAGTGTCTTCAACACCCAAAAGAACACGTTTCCCAAAACGTTTCCGCACGTCTTTATGGCTGAAACCTACCAGCCGGTAGGCTACTAGTGCGGGATCTCTAGCATCTGATGACAGTTTCACATTTGGTCGAATGATGGGATTTTGGACCGTGCTTGGAGAAAGGCTATCCTGTATCCACCAACGATACCATAAGTATCCATAAGTTCTCCTAGCGAACTGTCTACCGGAAGAGCTCGATATTCCAAATGAGCTAAGATGGGTCTGGATCCAAACTAGAGTACAGTCCAGTAACCCTGTAGCTCCTACTACCCGTTCAAGGTTGGGATGAACAACACTTACCTCACATCTTCCAGAGTCAACCCATAACCCACCATTTCTTGGTTTTCTGCTCTGACCGTGCGCCACGGTACAGATATTTTATTGATGATATCTTGGAGCTACTTGGGTATTTTCAATGTTTCTTCGCATTGAGAAGGATTGAGAAATTCGGTTATGTCGTCCTGGTCCCTGTTGAAAAAGGATGGAGCGTCCTTTGCCGAGCGGGACAGATAAAACTTGCCAACGACAAAGGGGGCTAAATTTGCCAACGCTGGTACTGGCAACGAGGATTCCAGCCATCTTACAACATGTTGGCCTATAGTTTTGAGATGCTTTGAGCACTGAAACGTTTGCAAACACAACAGGTTGTAGGATTGCATCCAGGAAGCCAACGCAATCTTCCAGGCAGCTTCACATTTCTTCCTCAGAACACAGTGATTGGTGAGATGTGCCATCCAAAAGCCGTGACGGGGAAGACCGGCAAGCCTGTCTTAAGGTTCAAGAAATGAAGGATGGACTCCCATTCCTGGCCTGTCAACGTGGAAAATGTCACTATGGATCTTCCCACAAGTTGCACACAAGGTGACCGGGTTTGACCCCGAAAAGACCAACTGCTGTGAGGGGCGTCGTCTATGTTTGGAGAATTTCCCGAATGCTTCACGATCGAGCACAAGGTTGTACGATATGAAGTGGTCTGCAAAAGACCATCTAAAATAATCTACAGATAGATATGTATGTTTTATACCATTCTAAGCTAAGGTACTTGGGCAGGCAAACCTATCCCGGGATATGTTTTGGTGATGTTGCAGGCCCATGCGAATCTAGTGACCCCAGTTATTGGATCATCTAGAGCAATCCCCAAAAAGATTTAAAAAAATCCACGCCTTCCCATGACTAGATAGATCATAGCTTCATAGCTGCATGTATAACTATGTGATATCAAATACTGTATGTGTTTATATGTGCTATCTGTGTCTTTGAATACATTTAAAATTACAGTGTGTGTGTATATATATCATTACAGAATATCATAGATATATGTCTGTGTGTCTGTGTGTGACATACGAATAAACATCATGAGTCACATCACGTTCCCCCAACTTCCCTACATCCCTTCCGTTTTGCGGCCCAAAGACCACGCATCGGCGCGGTCCTTGGCCGGCGCGATTTCCAGAAAATCCACCGCAATCTGAGCAACCTGACGCCGGTGAACGGCTCGGGATGTTCTTATGATTGCGGGATTTGGGATATCCTTTGTAGGTTGTACGAATTAGTTGTGAGTTATAATATATGACCAATTATGAATATGTTTAATTGGTTGATATCCTTTCTTGGTTTGTCGAACCCTATAAATGTATGAAGGTTTCCTAAAATGGAGTATCTGCCCCCCATTTTGTGGCCATTTGAGACACAAAAGCATGATAAACCACTGGTTTTTCGGGTACACTTGGGAACATCAGCCAAGAAATCCCTTCCTGCTAGCATCAAACACTCCCTCAATACCTGCTTTATTGGGAGTTCTTATAGGAACCCCTAAATAGATTAGGTTGTTCAAGGATGTTGTAAATGATATGTTCTGTCATCTGATATTGACCTCATAATTTCCAGATTCGATCTGTTTTGGGGTTCCTATGGTGTTTATATCATCTACAAAAATCGATTGTTGGAGGGAATATAATATATGGATAACATCGTTGCTATTGTTTCTATTTGGCGGTTTCCTTAAATAGGGATACCCAAAATCATCCAAATTTGAACATATTCTAGTATTGAACCTATGGTGACTTGTGGATCCCCCATATTCGGACACACCCCACAGTCTATCTACCCTCTGGTAAAGTAAGGTAGACCCTAAAAATCACCAACTTTTAGTGGAAACTCATCTTCCAACCCCGAACTCATGCCAGGGTCTATGTTAATCTACTGGGGGGGTTTCGTTGGGAAAATACAGTTTCCTCAAATCGCATCAAGCCCTTTCGCCCGCGAATCGCTGCGGTTGCCTTCAGGGCTTCTTTCGCCCCCACCGGAGTCACACCTTGGCATGAAGAGAGGGCAAAGGGAATGGACTTTAGTGGGAGATTAACGAAGAACAACAACAACAACAACAACAACAACAACAACAACAACAACAACAACAACAACAACAACCATGTGTTTCTGGGGAAAATTCTATGAATGTTGAAGGTCGGATCCGCAATCTTACGCAGCATCCCCACTTGTTTCATATTATGGATGGATCCCACATGATCGCAAAGTGGGACGGCTTCCTGCTGAAAATAGTTCCTAATCTGTTTGAAATCTTGACCTATCCCAGAAACAGGAATCCAGAATGACCTAGATCAGCTTTAAGCTACCCGCTTTGCTGGGGTTGAATCCGACTGTTCAACAGTGGTCGCAGTGCTTTAGCTTTGCGTTTTGCTCATTCTTCTTCCGGAATCAGCGGTTTTTTTGAAATCTGCCTTTTGCCTAGATCCCTGCATCTTACTCCAGATTGGCTCGCTCTTTGAAGGAACTGAAGTCAACTACTTGTGATATTCTAAAGACAATTGATTGCAATCTTCTGAAGATAAATTTGCACAATGGCCAGGGCGAAACAATGGGGGACGAAAAAAGCGTCCCCACCATTGTCACAACCAGTGTTTCCAGAAGCTGCAGATCCCAAGGTCAAGGCCCCCCCACCGAACCAAGCTATGCGGTTCATTTGTCAAAAAAAAACCTTCGAGTTCGTCTGCAAATTGCGAAACAACTCCAAATCCACTGGTTTATCATCGTCTTCATCCATCTTCCCCTTTAAAATGGCCACAAAATGGGCTATACGAGCTATACCACCCCATTTCCAGACATCCCCCCAAACCATGCCAAACGCCAAGGCGCTCAACGCCTGGCCGAGATGGGATCTGAGCCGACGGGACTTGGGGATCATCATCAGTGGATCATGGCCAATCTTAGGAATGTAATCAACTCATACCGTCTGGTAATTTAACAGTTTGCTATTGAAAATGGCCATAGAGATGGTGGATTTTCCCATTAAAAATTGTGATTTTCCATAGTTATGTGAGTTTACCAGAGGGTATATCCAGAAATCACACCAAAAAAAACAGTACTATCCAGTAATATCCCATCATAGATGCCTTGCAAATTAAAAGCAACAACGGGGTTAGTAGCTTTATCCCCATTTTCCCGCAAAAGATGACAGTACTAGAAGTACCAATCCAATGTTTCCTCTGGGATGAGTGACTTTTCGTGTGTCAACAAGCCCCTGTAGTGACTAGTGATACACCCACCCGCTGCAAGCTTGCCGGAATGTCGTCTGGGGCCTATGACTTTGGGTCCCACAAAAGGCAGGGTTAGACCATGGAACACACTTGCTGAGCCATGTACCAAGCCCATGAACCAACTCATCCTTTGACCCAGCGTTCATCTGGCCATGGGTCGAATAAATCACCCCATGATCGTCCTGTCAACACTCTAGGGATGATCATAAAGAAGTACCAGGGTGAAACGGACCACAAACATCTGACCTAGTTGCTAGGCTAGGTCAAATAACTCACCATCGGTCCTTGCGTCAATAGACCATACGTAGCTGGGGTCTATCCCAGATACGACTGGGTTGCAAAATGGTTCGTGACCACCTACTTCCATGTGGGAAGTCCAAATATAAAGCTTCCACGTTGGAGGGCTTATACCATTCCAACCATCTCATTTCCAGTGATATTGGACATTCTCAATATAGTGTCTATCCTGGTTTGTGTATGATTTCAATACTACAAATACATACTCTCTGTTAACTCAACGCTGAAGCCACGGCCCATTCCCCCCACTGGGATGCCTTGGGCTTCAAATCCAGCGCATCGCCACGCTCGTTGGGTCGGTTGCAGAATTGCCTCGGAAATGCCCGTGGATGGGAGGAGAAAAACGAACATAAGGCTGCTGAGGTAGGGAACATCATATTGAAAAATAGACTTTTTTCTTTGGATCTTTCTATGAAGGTGATTGTCGGTACCAAGATTATATATGTTGTAGGTTCTGATTGGGATTTATAGTAATCTTCAGGTTTAAATTCATCAGAAGACCTTATAAATGGGCAATTGGCAAGCATGAAGTGAAGTACAGTTGCTGGGTGTCAATGGCATTGACAACCCAGTCTTGCACAGGGGCCGGGCCAAGGCAATGAAAGGGGACTGCATGGTCTCATTGACCCATCATATCCTATCATCTAGGTATGGGTTAAGAGTCAAAACCCTTGGGCCCACAAATCGACTTGCCTATACCTGCATTTTCCGTGGGTCCTGTTGCATGATATCCAACATCTATGGAATTCTATGGATCCTCATTTCCCTTGATCAGTTCATGACTCGACTGCAACACCTTCAACACATTGGTCATTGGTGGCTTCGAAAACGGCGAAGGTTTGAGGGACTTGGGGCACCGATTCTGTGAAACTAGCACGTTGTTGTGGGGGCTTATATTCTTCTGTCTGCCCATTCCAACTCTGCAACGGGGGTCCAAAACCAAGAGACGCCCACGTCCTCCGCAAACGACTTTCCTGCTGATTGGTATCCTTACTGTATATCCCTGATGTTCTTGCTGTTGTTCATAACTTTTGCTGCATGTTCAAGTACTTTTTCCAAGCACTTGTTTTACCGCTGACTCCCTGCCACGGGATTTCCCAAGCAAAAAAGTAGGCTGTTCATCAAGCGTTGGTGTCTTTGAAAATGCTGGATTTACACACCAAGAATGACAATTTTGGGAAAATGATGATTCATCACTCGATTTTGCTGTACCCTATTTTCATACAAACAAGCCCAAGCAATGATTTCCTGAAAGTGGAGCACCAGATGATTCCAGCCACGAAACCGACAGAGTTGACCTCCCATGTTGCGCCTGCGGAAACAGCACAGCGTGTGGTGGAACCAATCGGGTGGTGGATGTTGAACATCCCGTGAATTTGGGGTCCACCAATTGAAAGGGACGCATACCCTTAAAATGCCCAGAACGGCCTGTGGTTTGCTTTGATCGGAAAAGCATGGAAAAGCTGCAAATGTGTTCTGTACAAGCCACGTTGGCAACACATATTCCCCATAGTATACTGGCACAATGCACCCACGCTCGCATGAATTTGGTTGCACCTCCAAAATTCGTTTCATATCACAATCTTACCCTCTGGTAAACTGACATAACGATTGAAAATCACCATTTTTAGTGGGAAAATCCACTATTTCTATGGCCATTTTCAATAGCAAAGTGTTAAATAACTATAGGGTAGATTCCCTACATCTCCAAAATTGCTCTGACTCCGAGATTTAATACCGACGTCTTGGTGATACAATAACTTTTGATCACGTTGGTCGTTCCGAAGTTGCTACCTGATTGGTTAAATCTCTGGTGACAAACACATTGAGATCTGTATCCATATAGGCGGTTGATACCATGCCCACTTGTACCCAGGTCATGGGGAACTCTAACCCTCTGGTTATTTAATATAGCCATGGAAAATGTCCCAATTATAGATGATTTATAATGATTTACCTACTACAGATGGTGGTTTTCCATGGCTATGTTAAATAACCAGAGGGTATCTGTAAATGTTGGTCCATGTAGCTAATTGGCCAACTCCCAGTCTGCCCTCTTTGCACCTTGACCACGTGGACCAGGTAGAACGAGCGCACACGAAGAACCACGCAAGACGTGAACAGCTGCAGCACCAGAGTAGACGTGTGTGTTTTTTTGGGGCCTGGTTTTAGGATCAAGTCCTGGAGTTTCATGAATGTGCATCCCAATTCTTTACTGGGTACTGTGAATCTCCAGAAGCTGCAACTGGGAATCCCACGCTGGCAGGAGTTGAATGTACTAACCATGGGTACCAACAACTGACAAACTTGGATGCACATCCAGTATGTGAGTCTGTCCAAATGGTGGAAGTTCCCGAGGTCCACCATCAAAATACAACAAAATCCAAGATGTCCAAGTTCTACCTTGGGGTGGAAGAAAGGAAGGGCCATAGTCCTCACATACAGCGTGCACGTGGTGGTTCATCATGATTTTGGCATAGGTTTATGGGGAAAATGATGAGAGCCCAGTGGAATTGGGTACCCCATGGCATTTGAGGCTGACAAGCCCTGGGCCACAATTTGACGCGCACCGAATCAGGTAGTGCTCGCTAAAGACCTTGACTTCCTGAGGAATCACTGGAGATAGCCCAAAGAATACTTGTGCAGTGGGGGGTTAACCAGCAACTACATGTATATGAGTTTATAGGAATATCATTGGAATATGATGGGATATTACCACCATTAATGTACTTGTAGCTGCCGGTGGGCTTAGTGTTTGAATGAAGATAATCATGGGAATGTTACCCGCACAAGTCGGGATATAGCCTCTAAAAGCATCTATAAGTCGGGTGAAATAATTAATCCGATTATAGCTAGAACTGCACACCAAAAAAAAATGGGAAAATAAAATGTCTGTTATGGAATGACAACGCTGGTATTGTGGGATATGATGGGATAATCGACCAGCAAAATGATATTTGAGTGTGTCTGAAAATGATGATCAACCATTGGATGGGGTACTACCCCATTTTCAGACACACATGGAACGCCAGATGGCCATGGTTGTGTTTGTTTACTGAGACGTGGCTCCCAGATGGATCCCCCACATGTTTGTTGTCAATCACCATCTTCACGTTAGGCTTCGTGAGCATGTAAGGAAACCCCCCCATGATGTCTCATGATATCTCATGAGCTATCCTCATTCTCCCCATTAAAATGGGCCATCCAGGCCTTTACCCCATCTTTTCCTGCGAAATCTATGGCTTGGTCGCCCTTCGCGCCTCCTGGAACTTCCGTTCCACCACGTGAGAGGCAAAGGCCATGCTTGGCAGGTGATCCGACTGCCAGGACAAAATCTTGGAGCGTAGCCACTGGTTTCAAAGGCTCTGGTTGGCGATACCCTCTGGTAATTAAACGTAGCTATTGAAAATTGCCATTTATAGTGGATTTCCTCATTAAAAATGGTGATTTCCCATGGTTATGTTAGTTTACCAGAGGGTAAACTACGATAAACCAATGAATCGGAAGTCTCTATGTACTTCGGGTCAACCCATTCAAAATTCAGATGCCTCAAACATCCTCAAACCATGACCAATCCCCATTCAACACACACATGAAAACTTCCCTTGCAGCCACCCGACGAAACAACCCCAAAGTCAGATGGGAAAGGATCCACGAGTTCTAGCAAGTCCGCGAGGTCGTGGTCATATCGCTATACTTTATAATCCACATTGGCCAAAAATCAACCCAGCATTCACCAAGATGATCCCTTCCCCCAAATCACATTAAACATCAGTCTGTAACAGCCCCCAGAGACCAAAAGTAGGGGAATTAAACACATATTTGGGACCATAGAACGGCTGTCTCCTACCTGCATGTGCCGATCAAAGATGTGACCGCGTTGAAGGAAGGCTTGCACATTGTGCAAGCTCACCTGTCATGCACAAAGGTCAAACATCACTTGGGTATAGGTCAAGTTTTGAGCCACCTTTTAGTCATGTTTGGGTAGCAAAACAATGCAAAACACCTATTTTTTGGGTACACAGACTTTGACTATGGTTGATCCATACCCATTTCTTAACAGGTCCATTGCGGTACGAATCCTCGCCATCGAACCATGCCAGGGCCACACCAAAGGTCTGATGCTTGTCAGACCAACAGGACATCTTCCCTCAGTGTGTGCAGAACTTGCGTCATGTGGCAAGGTAGGACCAACGTAAGTTGGTTTATCACTGGGTTGAAGGATTGGTTTGTGATGATAATAACCATGTTTAGATGGCTTAATAAATCCTGTAAATCCCAATTCTAGATGATTTATAGCGAAAACCATGAATGATTCATGGGTGAATTATAAGGAAATAAGTCTGGATGACTTACAATCTCAAATTTGAATCGACTACTCAGTGGTTTTCCCATCAGGGTACAGTCCTTCATCTATGATCATGATGCAAACTGCCTGTTGTACCCTCTTGTAATCCAACCTGGCAATAACCACCAAAATCTTCCAGTTAATGCAGACTGTTCCCCCGTGATGTAGATCATTGGATTGGGTTAAGGGAAAATTTACAGGAAACCATAGATTTTCCTATGAAATATAGAGGTTTCCTGTAAATTTTCCCTTAACCCAATCCAATGAGTTGATTATTACCAAAGAGCTGATGACTGGACACAGGACATCTCCCAAACTTCTCTTGGTGGCAAGAGCTGTGCAACAAACTCCCCGCATTGCACCTCACGATTCCACGATAGTAAGAAACCCCCAAAAATGGACCCGCAAATGGATAGATCCATTACGAAACCAGGTGTCCGGGGAGTTTTCAATACAGCATACAAATGTCTGAGTGCCTTGTCCAAGGCTCTTGTCCATTTGATCCGGTGGTATCCTGATGAATTCTCTGGGAGGTACTGGTGGTATGTACCACAAAACCTATGCGCAATCTTATGAAGATGTAATTGCTATTGAGAAATCAATCTTTTGAAGATGTAGTGATTATTGAGAACTGAGAAATGTTGAGAACTGAGAATTCTCAAGAATTGAGGATGCAATATACGACCAAATTCTTGAGACCCGTTTGCCCAGAAAACGCCAAGTGCGTTGAGCTTTGCACGGTACATGGTCACCAGCTTGGGATAGATCTGCAGCATAGACCTCGGGGCTCAACCAGGAGATGGAATGGACATGCAAAATTTTAAAGTTCTAATATGGGCAACCCAATGCCATAAAGTTCCCATTTGGGGATGTTTTATACCGCCCATAGAAATGGCGATGACTTGGGGATGGAATATTGTTGAGTTTACCACATCATTGCTTACGTCAATGCAATTCTAAAATCGATGTTTACCATCAAATCGTTGATGTAATTCCTAAATTGTTGATGCAAATGATGAAAATCATCTGGTTTATGTAGAATCATCGCTCGAATTTGATATTGATGGAGAATCAATAATATTGGTATTGAGTCATTTACTTTGCATATTTACCATCTGTCCAACTAGCATGAAGACCCTGCCACTTCTGCTTCCAACTCATCTTCTCTGGGGCAATTCTCAGGTATCAAACTGTTAGTTGGGATGGTACAAATTGATATGTGCTAGGGTCAAAACATTATATATGATTTATACATGGGTTATGGTCGTCCTTCCCATAATGGGAATCCAAAATTCAAAATGGTTATTTAACTCCCTATGACTCGATTGATCACCATCGCCCAAGGACTAGGACACTCACCCGATGGCGAGGGCATCTCTACATAGCGAAGGGTCAAAATGCTGGTGAAACCCCCACTGTTCACAGCAAAATCGAGCTGTTCATATTTCCTATATATAATAATTATAGCATATGTACATATCACATATATAATTTGATATGTATTCAATATGTCATATAATACTTGGAATCAAACCACACAAATGCGGCCTATAAAACAGGTTCCCTTCCACTGTTTCCCGCTGTTTCGTCTTCGGGCCTCTTCAGCTGCAAGGTGTCTGTGTCGGGTGCGAACTTCCCATGCCGGCAGAACTTCCTGAGCGCAGGGGTCAGAATCAATGGCTTGGCTTGAGGGAAGATCTAGAGGAAACCAATGATCTTACATGAATTTACTATCATCTTTTTTGGGGGTCCTGCAATTTTGCCCTTAACCAAGTCTTAATTAGGGTTCATCCAACGATTCAATGCAATACATATATTATCCTATTATGTACATTATAATATATATATATATATATGTATACATAGCCTCGTCCGCGTTTCTGGAACCGCGCAATCGCGAATTAGCTTGGTTTAAATGGTTGATTCCGTGACGAAATTTTGTCGCAGATTTTTCTCATCATCATACATCATCATACATCATTATCTTCATCATCATCATCATCATCATCGTCATCAGCATCATCATCATCATCATCATCATCATCATCATCATCATCGTCATCATCATCATCATCATCATCATCATCTGCTTCTGCAAGCTCAATCCCACCCCACTCCACCCCCCCCACCCCGCGTGTGCGTAGCATCAACTGCTTCTGCAAGTTCAAGGAACGTTAACATCCCACCCCACTCCCCCCCCCACCCCGCGTGTGCGTAGCATCAACTGCTTCAGCAAGTTCAAGGAACGTTAACATCCCACTTTGTGGTATGTGGTTCCAGAAGCCGGGACANCACCCCGCGTGTGCGTAGCATCAACTGCTTCAGCAAGTTCAAGGAACGTTAACATCCCACTTTGTGGTATGTGGTTCCAGAAGCCGGGACAAGCCTATACATACACAGTATCTTTCATGCCACCAATATCTTTCTTAGCCATTTTGAGGTTCTCTAAAAAAATGACCAGCACATTTCTCAGTAGGTCAGTAGGTCTTCGGTGGTATCTCAAAGGTGTTCAGTCCAATGGTTTTCAGAATGGGATGATGTCACTGATGTCCCTGGTATCTTACAGTTGGCTCCCAAATGCATTGCTTTCTGCAAAATCAACCGCATTGGTTCTAAGCCACAAAATGAATCATTCAATAATTCCTAAACACCCCCCCCCCAACCTTTGAAATCCTTGTTATGTAAATGTTCACATCCTCCTTTTGCTGATGCTGAAACTGCTTTCGCGTTTCTTAAAATCATTTGAGCAGTGCCCAAAACAGTCGCTCTCTCCATCAAACCATTTTTCACCATCAACTACAGGGATCAACTGGGAATTTCTCGTTTGAGAGCGGGTCACGATTACCAACCACCAAGAATGGATGGGTTCCCCACAAGCAAATTGACAAAACGATATGGAAAACGTGCTCTTGTCCCTTTCGAAAGAAGTGATCTGCATTCACGCGAGGTTTTCCATACAATATATATATATATATATATGGTACCCCCCAAAAAAAAAAAAAACAGAACGGGGGGTCATGGGGGAGTGATTTTTACTCCAAAAACCTTCAAAAATACTGATATTTACAGTGTTTTATGCTCAAAGGGGGTCTAAAACCTAGGTGCTCAAAGGGGGTCTAAAACCTAGGTTTTGGAGTTAAATTTTCCCCCTGTGCATGGACAGTCTCAAAAAGGCTGGTATTTACAATATTTTATGATATAAGGACCAATAAGGGGATATTGAAATCATCCCAGTAATGGCACCAGAGATTGTTTGCTCAAATGACAAGTCCATGGAGTCATTTTGCACTTTCTGACAGAAACATCACCCTCTTTCAAAGGGATTGCTATATACATATATATGACAAGGTTCCTTGTAGTACAGGAACTTAAACAATGCCATACTCTTTCACAANTGTGTCCTGAAGGCTACTGTCTCAAAGGAATGCCACACACTTTTGAAAGTAATATTGTGCATACATGTATATTAATTAACATACTTTATTTCATATCATGTAGTAAATGCAGTTTCTTTTTCAAAGGAAGATTGCATAGCACCATGGTTCAAGTTTTTTCATATGACTTCAAGTTTAAAGGGATGCCACACTCTTGAAAAACTAATGTGTATATTCAAATTTTGTCTAATAGAGATACTGCCCTTCTCTGAAAGGAGTATTACCTCTATGTAAGAAGTACCATATTTGTTACAAAATATATGGAAGACATGATGCACTCTTTCTAAAGCTGTTTCTAAAGGAATGCAATCACATCTCAGGGCCCTGCTTCAAAGTAATGATACCCTTTATCAAAGGGATGTTGTCCTCTCTGTAGGACAATGTTGCATGGAGGTATGCCACAACTTCNTCAAAGTAATGATACCCTTTATCAAAGGGATGTTGTCCTCTCTGTAGGACAATGTTGCATGGAGGTATGCCACAACTTCCTGAAGGAATGCCACATCCTGTTAAATGATGACTTGTGAAGAGCATGCTGTTGCCCTTAAAATTTGATTGATACTTTCTTTTAGAAACACCAAATTTTCAAGAGAGCAGTATGCCTACCCTGACAAACCTTCTATATCTTTGTATGATGCAAGGAACTCTGTCAAAAAGATGAAGCACTGCTTGGAGATAAAATGACATGCTATGTCAATCAAAAATGCTGTT
>BGPT01001584.1:8123-21042 GCA_003297045.1 Symbiodinium sp. clade C Y103
GTATGTATGTATGTATGTATGTATGTATGTATGTATGTATGTATGTATGTATGTATGTATGTATGTATGTATGTATGTATGTATGTATGTATTTATGTAATGTAATGTAATGTAATGTAATGTAATGTTATCTTATCTTATCTTATCTTATCTTATGTCATGTTATGTTATGTTATGTTATGTATGTATGTATGTATGTATATTGTTGTGTATATGATTTAACATTCTTTGCATTGCATATATAATACAATATATACATAGACATAATATAATATATATATATATATATAATTTATATAATGTATGTACTTCTATGCACAAATATAATATATATATATACATATATTCTATGTAGTGATATATCATGTATCCCCCATCTTTGCAGGTCCAAAGGCCAGTTTTCCAGCTTAGTGTTATTTTTTTCATGGGGACATGCCCTCATAAAACCAGGAACCACCAGGAACCACCAGGAGGTTTGGGCATGTTTTGGCCTGAAAAATCCCATCTTCATCTTGCGAAAACGATGGCAAAGTGCAGGAGCAGTCGGTAAAGGCCTGCTTCGGAGACAGGGATAGCCTCTTGCAAAATTTCAGCAGCATGCGCAGAATCGACCGGTGATAGGGCAGCGCCAGATTGAGAGCATAGACGCCCTCGGGATTGGAAGCTTGAAACGCTTCCCCGCGGGCATTCCCCACATCAAAGCTCTCGATGCAATGTAGCCGCTCCAGCTGCGAAACCGCATACATGCGCATCAAGGAATGAGCCCCCAAACTCCCAAAGGGATTGCGAGAAACATCGAGTTCCGTGAGGCTACGATGTCGACTCAATGCATCCTCCAAAATCAAGGCACCTGTGAGATCTAAACGATTGATGGAGATGTCCAGGTACGTCAAGCTCTTGGCTTTGGAAAGGCATTCCAACATCAGATTGACCGGTTTGAAGGGCTTGGCCTCGCAGTTCATCTTTCTGTCATGACTACTGAACAACTGATGTTTGAACCAAAAGGATGAAAAAAACTGGAAATCTCCGGACACATCAGGACCAAAAAGCCCCCCCACCTGCTCGCTCTGCCGATCTTGATCCGTGGCGTCCGTGCCGGCCGAGGAGCAGTTCGACAAGGAGAGCGATTGCAAATGCACGTGCGGCTGTGAGACATAGGCGCCGATGGCACCAAAGACCTCATCGCCAAAGGCGTTCCAACTCAGATCCAAGGCCGAAAGCGTGTGGCATCTGAAGAGCGCCTCCTTCGGGTCGGAGTTTTCAAAAGCTTGCAGAAACCCCGAGAATTACTGGGAGAACATCATCCCATGGTTTTGCGATCCATCTTTACACCCATGAGACATGGAGATTGACAAACGAGGTGCTTTCTCTAAATATAATGGTCCTCCTGGGAATACTCTCATTCTTGGTATCACAAGACTAGAACCCATCCAAATATATAAAACAAATTACAATCAAAGTGTATGGTTACATATTCAACTCATCCGATCCCCAACAAAACAAGGACACGCCGCCCGCAATGACCCCGCGGGATTTCACATTATTTGTTCAGTCATTCTGAGTTTTGTATAACACTTCCAGGGTTTTGTGACTTTGGGATTTTGACATGACATGACTAGCATTTCAATTGGTATTTGCATGTCTTTTGATTCCTTTTGATGATTTTACAGTGGTCGAAATGTGTTTTTCACTTGCAAGTTTTTGCCAATGAGTGTTGCAAATTACTTGAGAAAGTTCAGGGCGTAGCAGCAAGAGCGTGTTACAAGTTACTTGAGAAAGTTCACAATGTAGCATCATAGCATGTTACAAGCTACTTGAGAAAGTTCAAAGCGTAGCATCAAAAAGGTTACAGCTTACTAGGGAAAGTTCAGAGTGTAGCTGCAAGAGCGTCTTGCAGGTTACTTGAGAGAGAGTTCACAGCATAGCATCAAGAGCGTGTTACAAGTTTTTTGAGAAAGTTCGGAGCGTAGGAACAAGAGCGTGTCACAAATTACTTGGGAAAGTTCATAGTGCAGCAGCAAGAGCGTCTTGCAGGTTACTTGAGAGAGTGTTCACAGCATAGCATCAAGAGCGTGTTACAAGTTACTTGAGAAAGCTCAGAGTGAAGCATCAAGAGCACGTAAAAATAATCACACGGTCATTCGTTGACAATGTTGTGACATGTTTCAAACATCTTGCAACATGCCAAACATCTTGCAACATCGTGGAAGACAGGACAGCGTAAGTATAGGAATGTGCAACATGCTATGTAGGAGGACAAAAAAAGAACAGCAAACCGCCTGGGGTCGTTGCAGGCGGCGTGAGCAAAAACACTAAAGAACAAGTATAAGTATAAGTGTATCCATCTGCATGTCATCCGCACCACATTTTTGCACTATCCATGCTTCACCCATCCCCCCATCTTCACCCCAGTCCAGGCATTGCTTCGCCACGGGGTTGCTCCCAAGCCCCACATCCCCCAGGTGCAGATTCTCCAAGTTGGAATGCTCACCCAAGGCGAGACAGAAGTCCAGCTGAAGTCGCACTGGGAAGGGAATACCACTCACATCCTTGCACCATCAATGGGAGAATCTGGGAATGCAATGGGAATTCCATGGGATATTGGGATACACCAACAATATTGTACAAACATTTGGGTGTGATGAGGGTTTAAAACATAGGATTTTGGGGTACCCTGTTTCATACAGACCCAATCATACTGGGATAGCCTGGGACATACTGGAACTTGTTGAGCTTGATATTGGATAGAATCTTTGGAAGAAAGAGATGCTTGTGCAGGACTGAATTATGGCCCCATCACCACTTCAAAGTTTGTCCAAAATTAAACACGCAAGAAACCAACATCGCGCACGTGAAAGTTGTGTCCCAAAAGTCGGTGTTCCTCAAATCTGCTTGCTTCATGGTCTGGTTTCGTGGTGTTGATGCCTGCAGTAATCACCATGGTGTATCTTTGTGAAGCTAATCCACAACCGGAAAATCCACCCGTTTGATGTTCCTGCAACAACAAAAAATGCATGCAGGTCTCCCTCTCTCTCTCTCTCATGGAAATCCCAGCATCCAAGATCTTCAAGTTACTCAAGCCGCTGGAACTCTCCACCAGATTGATGATCTCCTGAATGGCCGGTGCTCCCAATCTGACACACTGCCTCAGGCTGAGTCGGGTCAACGTGGCGCAGGCCGGGTTTCTCTTCATCTTCTGCAGCAGCGGCACCAGGGACTTGTCCGTCAGCAGGGTGTTTTGGCTCAGATCCACCTCCTTCACCTCTGGGACGCTGCGAAACATCGTGGCCACCGGGATGATATCGCCTGGGAGGCTGCTGAGCTCCAGATGGGAAGCTTGGGATGCGCATCTATTGCTGAGATGTTCATCTCGCTCAGTGTCACGAGTTTTGAAGCATCCCAGGGTCAGGCAAAAAAAAGCTCAGTTCACTGAAAGGAAAAAAAAACAGCAATCAGCAACAACAAATAGAACTCCCCGTGCCCACACATGGATATGTGAGAAGCTAGATCTAGGTTGTGTGGCTTTAGATCTTTGATTGCTTTCATATGCATAGCCTTTTTGTGACTGTTACAAGATTCAAGAAACTCAGCAAGACACGGGCATAGGTCCAATTGTCAGGCCTTAAAAACCATCGAGCTCATTCATTCCCAGGAGTTATCAATTTGCCATTCTCGTCCATTTTTGGCTCATCCCAAGACTAACAAACATGGTTTGATGGAAATCCTCCATCTTCAGTATAGAATTCCACTGCTTGTTTGAGTTGAAAGTGCGTGGGAAAAATTCAATGTTTTTATATTTTTTGGATCCAAAGTGGGCAATTCCTAGGAATTCAAACAGCCATATTTTGGGGAGTAAAAATCACTTGACCCCCTACCCGCTAAGAAAAAAGCATGAGTTTTGTCGATGTAAATTCGAAGAAAGGGGGGCTATGGATAAATACCCTGGTGCCCTGCTCATTTGCACCAAAATAGCTGGGACTTATGGATGTTCATGTCCCCAGATATGGCATTTCATGGGGAAACTTGATCTCGCCCCAAATCCGTTGGTTCATCATCATGTCATCATGTTCATTCATTTTGTTGGCCTCATATTTCCCTTTGTATTGGAAATATCAGTTGAAAGCATCAAAAATCCCCATCCCCACAACCCTTTTATATCCTCATCAAATCCTTGCTTTGGGGCTGCAAATCCCAACCATTTTCGCCGCCCAGTGGCAATCCGCCAGAGCCCAGTTGGCAGCGTCCAAAGTGCTCGAGCCGCCCGTGATGAAGTCGAGCGGAGTGGGCAAAATCCCGCCGCGCTCGCAGGCGGTCATGTACCTGACTACAACCCTCTCAGAACGTCTTGGTGCACAAAGAAATATGGGTCGCCATTTTTTGCACCCTTTAGATGTTTTCTTGAATCGTTTCAAATTGGGACAAGAGTTCAGGAATCTCATTGAATATATTGAATTTCAAGCCGATTCAAGTAATATTGCTCAAAGAGCAAAATGGAAATGTGGACGTCCGCCAGCTAGTGAGTGTCATTGCTTGTCATTACCTGGGATTTGCGTAACGATGTTCACCACCACGCGATGTAGTTTGGGGCATTCAATGGCATTCCATGGCAGACCACGGAACCCCTTGTAAAATCCAAGAACCCAAAAGCCATTCGGCCTTAGCGATCTACCTAGATTACCTACTGTATCTGATCTAATTAATCTAATCTCATCTCATCTAATCGAAACAATATTTAATATATATATATATAAATACAGTATGTGATTTATAACGTATGGTATATAGTACTGTAATGTACTGTATATAGTATCATCAAAAATCTACATATGATGTTGTATAAAAGCATACATCACCCCAGCCACTCCGGGGAAGCCAGCACCGTGTCGGAGAATACTGGCTTTCTATACTTCAATACACAATGTTTGGTCCAATTGCTGGGCTCCCAACGATTCTTGAAATCATCCAAATCATCACAAAAATCCAATGATTGTCACCCTGGAAGGGACTGGCTTGAGATGATTCACCAAAAAAAAATCTTTCATTTTGGATCCTAGAACGACAGTGGCCATTCCTGGTTTCGATCTACGGTCACGCGCTTTCGAGCCACAACCATATGAAAGTCCATTGGGAACCTCAACCAATTCTCGAAATCATGAACCATTTCTAGCACCACTCTATCCCAATATCTGGCAGCAAAAAAAACTATATTTCAACTCCATTCATCTAGGCAATGGAACATCTCCAGCTTTCATAAGAAAACGGTAGATGTTCCACTGCCAGCTGCCTCAGGTCCCGCCTGCTGGTGGGTCCTGCGGATTTCTGTGCTGGCGGAGCTGGCTTCCAAACTTCGGTGAAGGTCGTGGCCATCGCCGGCCCAGCGCTTCCTGTCCCAGCCAGGTCCAAGGGAAAATCCTTGTCCTCGTCGACCTGGGAGGGGGCACATGTGATGGAGCCCTGCTCGTGATCATGAAATGGTTGGTGTACATGTAGATACATGTATACAGACATGTGTGTATATATATATATATACACATAGATATATAGATATATAGATATAGATATGGATATGCATACAATAAAATACATTAAAATACAATAAATAATATATTTATATACATATGTGTGCAAACCAAGTCCTTGAAGCTGTTGAAAGAAGAGGAACCAACTATCGGCACGGCAAGATTGATCCTAAACGGTCTAGGCCAATTTGGATGAAGTCAGTGAATGTTTCATGCCCTGCGCCTCCAACAGGCTCTTGCCCACTCCACCATACTTGGAGTGCAAGGATGGCAAGGAAGTAGACTTGGATCCCATTCCCCCCAGTTCCACCTTCCGGATGGTGCTGTTTTTCACCGACCTGGAAGAGGAACTGGGCCGGAAGTGCTGCAAGCCGCTGGCGGATCTCACATCCCAATGCCCCTCGCTGCTTTTCCCACTGCGCAACTTGTCCGCCATCTGCCAGCGCTGCGTCTTGCGCTCCCGCGCACCGCGCCCAATCCAGGACTGTTTGCTCTGGTGTCCACTGCCCAGTGGCTCCGGGGGCGGCAGCGCTGCGGCGGAGCTGCGGAACTCACCGCCGGGAGCGTGATTTCCGGCGGCGGTTTCGGCGGCGGGCCAGAAACGGCATTGGGTCTCCAGCAGCCCGCAGTGTTTGTAGGTCACATTGTAGGTCATGTCCTCCATCACTTGCCCCACGGGAAGCTGACTGGAGACCTGACAAGAGAAGAAAAACGATGAAAAGTCATGAACTTTAAGGCTAACAACACCTGTCGGTGCCTGCTTTCGGTTCATGTCAAGGGTAAATGTCGGTGCCTGCTTTGGCTTCACGTCGAAGGTAAAAAGGATTGAAAAGAATTGATGAGAAGCTTAAAACCACTTTGCTTTTCTACCAAGTTCAAGGAGCGATCGCGCTACAAATGTTGCCCACTCCAGATGTCGCTTTACACTATCCCTTTCTCCAAATAGTAGGATGTTTGGGTTGCTTGGTCGTTTGGAACTCCTCACACCTGTGCGGGCCGGTAGTTCATGAAGAATCGTTTCACCTGCTCCCGTCGCAGCTTCTTGGTAGCTGCAATGGCATTTAGCTGGGATCTCAGGTCACGTTCACGAGGCCCAAGCAAGGTATTCAGCACGCTGCGGAGGCACCAGAGTCTCTGCCGTGCCGAGATGATCTTGTGCAACAGCGCCTTCATGGTTTCAGCCCGCCCCCCAAGGACGCAAAAAACATCCAGAGATGGTGCTAAGTTTAGGTGGAAAAAAAAACTCCAAAAATCTGGCGGATTTTCATATCTCCTGGCCTTGAATCTCCCACGGCGGGTACCACGTGGCACCCATCTTGCCTGGCTCTTCAGGGCCAAGGGCAGCAACTTATCGAAAAGGCGCTCTTCTTGGGTGGCAAGTTGGTCCCGCGAGTCGGGCTGAAGGATGGGAATCGGATACAAGGGACCTTCACCTGACGGCAGGGGGATGGGCAACTGGTGCTTTATCTTCTTTGTAGTACGTAAAATCAAATTGGACTCTTTCTGAAGGATTTGACCCCAAACCCCTATTTGGGGATTTTCTGGCAAAATGATGGCTTACCCACTAATGCAATACCCTTCCTAAATGAGCCACCTCTCACAGCCCTCCAAAAACACTGATGGATCACGTGGGGTTCTCATACTAGGCTTTGTTTGCAAATTTGGCCATCCAAATCATATCATTGATCAGGATTTTCACGGATTTTCCGCATCTAACATTGTCCTAAAGTGGTGCTATCCCTGGCTGTCCCTCATTTTGGGGGCTTCTGGAGGGCATGGGAAGCATGGGAAGCATGGGAAGCATGGCCATTTTTTCCAGTGCCTTCAGCTTCGGGGTTCACCTCTGTCTGAACTGGCTGCTTCCACATGCGCAACACCCCATGGCGCGGCCCAGGTGGCAGAAGAAAGGAAGGCTGGCGGTTCGACTCCCAGAGCTTGGTCAAATCCATGGGGAAAAACCAAGGGAAGAATCAGACTGTATGGTTGGAATTGGTTTAGCTCAGTGGGGTATCATGCAACTACTGAGATCAGTCACATGAATTGGATGCATTTTGGCGACAAGTCAGAATTCAAGACCTGTAACAAAGCTTCTGACAGACTTCAAATGGAGATGGGTCAAGCCCTTGAGTGGCTATTCTGTGAAATTGGAGAGAACCTCAAGTTGACAATGGTTCTGAAACTGAGACGTGAATCTTTCTCGGCTGCCATGGTAGCTTGTGCAAAAAGTTTGCGCCTCTGGAGGATTTCCACCAGGACCACTTTGTCCCTGGGTCAGGAATTGACTTGCAGCTTCATTGCCTGGCTATGAGCCTAAAGCTGCACCGGATCAAAGAGAGGATTTTTCAAATGGGTGTGGGTCAATCTTTCCCCGCGGACCCACACATGTTTGGACCCCTGACCCGTATCTCCCTCATGAGCCCCTTGGTGAGGAAAAACGAAAAGCACTGCTTGTTTTGCGAGCTAAACTGCACCAGTCTTGGGCCTTTGGCCACGACCACACCTGGCGAAGAAAAAAAAATTGTTGAAAAAATTGTGTCCGAATTTTGCTTCACGATTCAGCATCCCCAATCCCAGCCATTAAAATTCGCTTCACCAACCAGGCTTTCCCAAAAAATGGGATCTATCTACAATGGAGTTACAGATTGCCCAAACAACCGTCTGGATATGGCTCCGGGATTGGCCGAGGGCCACGGATGACAACCTAGTCCTCATTGGAACTTTGGGTTTGGTCACTGCATCCCCCAGCGGATTCTCATCGGTGTCTCCTAGGTGGACACCTGCAGACCATGGGAAGGCCCGAAAACGGGTGAACTGGACCATCATGGTGGAAGTTGATGAGTATCCAGTTTGGGGGGGCGACAAAATATCTGCTTGTTTGAGTCAAATCCACCAAGTCTTGCTTCTTCTATTCCTAGGAAATTGTTGGCTTGTAGGGAAAACATTCCGGTTTTGAGAGACCTGGTCGCGACATATCACTTGCTCTGCAAAGGGTTCCCAGAGTAGTATGAGATTGAGGTAAATCGATGGCAAATAGGAGAGACCTACGCCCCATCTGGTAATGTAACATTGCAATGGAGAATGGAAAAATTCAATGGGAAAATATGGATTTCCATTGCTAGTTTAAAATTACTGCAAAGCAGATCCCCACTTATGATCCCGGCGAATGGCAAGGACTTTCCGGTGACAAGAAGTCACTATCATGGTGTCTTAAAAATTCTGTACCTAAATATATGATGATTGATCATCTTCCCCCATATCCATTATCTAGTGGTCAAATCTCTATGTTTTGATGGTTGGACCCCATGATGTGCCCATTTTTGATGGTTCTATTCTTCCATTTCACCAGGCCAGGCAGGGGTCAGGCCTGGCAGGACTGGCAGCACTGCATCGGATGGGCAACTGCACCTAAGAAAAAGCACCGCTGCAGCCAATGAGTTGGTCCACTGCACCACCAGTCCTTCAAACTTGTGACAAGAACCTTAGAGATCTGGAAAAAAATATGGTAACACGTCAAAAAATGTGAAAACCAAAAGCGCATTTAACCATAAATATAAAATGATATAAATATCGAAGAAATGACTCCAACTCTTGCTTTTCCTGAGTGAAACCTTTTCCCAAGCTCCCCACGGGCATCGCATAGGCGCAGTCCGTGGGCTCCAGAAACCTCTCGAATGGAAAGTTGGGAAATCTGACCCTGATCCACTGGAATAGGTTTCAAGATTCTTCAAATTCGAGAAAATCGGATCCAGATTCATCCTTTTTTCATCCAGATTTTCCATATTTTTCCCATAGGAATCTTCAAGTTGGATTCTCGTTTTCCATCTGTTTCCCATCATTTCCGAAGACTTCCCGCCTTCGAAGGGGCTGCCGAACTGCCTCTTTGGCCGAGGCCACCAGAGACTTGTAGCGCAGCCGTGCCGGTTGCATCCTCAGCTCATAGGCATCAAAATCGGGGTTGTGACCTTACATCGGGATGGGTATGGGAGTAGAAAACCAAGCATTTCAGGGGGAGATCATGGGAAAATGATTGGGAGACCATGGGAATACAATGGGGAGATAAGGCGACACATCACAAACATTGCGGTTTTGGGTGTGACCCGAAATGGTGGATTTACCCCAACTTTGCTACGTGAAGTACGGAAATCATATTTTTAACTTCTTGATGTTGGGGCCACCCATTTTTGGACAAACCTATTTGTACTTTTCATCTGCAGAAATCAGGGTGTGTAACCAGCAAAAAATCAGGTGTTGAACAGCAAGACTCAAAGTGAAAATCATCAAGCTCCCAAAATGGATGGTTTAGATATGTTTAGATCCTGAAAATTGTAAATGCTGTGGGACTATATTTCCCAAATTTGACCCATACCTAGTGGTTCTTCACCCGCAAAACTGAAGCTGTTCAACCATAAAGAATCAGGAAGTCATCAGCAAAAATCTTAAGCGGCCACACCTGGTGGTGTCACTCATTTGTGTAGCCACAACGTTGTTTCAGGGCCAATTTTCTGGGTCACCGCTATCCCCAATATTGGGTCCCACCCTTCTTGGGTGATAGACAGGCGATGAGTGGCTCCAAGTCCTGCCCTTGTGAATACAACAGGTGAGTTGGGTATCATCCCAAAAATAAATTGGCTGACATAACCCCACAGTGGACAGATCGGAAGAAACCATCCCAAATCAAAGTCATTTGGGGGTTTCCTAAAATGGAGGTACCCAAAAATGGATGATAATGGAAAATCCTATTAAAATGGATGATTTGGGGGTACCCCTATTTTAGGAAACCTCCATTTGAGTTCCAAGCATCCCTTTTTTGAGTCAACCGTTTCTTGCAATGCCATGCCCTACAGTGCCTGGGTTGACCCCCACAATTACATCCCAGAAAGTCATCGTACGAATGGTAATAGCTATATGTATCAATGATCAGCAATAGCATCATCATCCCCACCATCATCATCATGGCAACAATAAGAAGAAGAAGAAGAGGATGAAGATGAAGATGAAGATGAAGATGAAGATGAAGATGAATATGAATGAGAAGGAAGAAGAAGAAGAAGAAGAAGAAGAAACATCCACTTGCATGAAACCGGATATTAAGTATCAATTTATTGCCATAGATTGGGGTTATACCCCATTTTCCGACTCACGCAATAGTAATATATTGTTGGTTAGTTGATATCCCATTCTTATATTCCAATTATAGGCCAATTATATTCCAAAATATTCCCACAAGAATAGTTTGTTTTCTCTCATACAAGCAAAACCCAAAAAAGATCTTATTTGGTAAAATCTCAGTAAAATCGTGATGAATTACTTTTCTATCTGTTTGGGTGTAACGATATGACCCTCAGGTAGTTTAAGATAGCAATGTAAAATCACCATGTGTAGCCGGCAAATCCTCATAAATCATCCGTAAATGCTCGATTTTCCGTAGCTATGCCAAATTACCAGACGGTATTTCCCATATGATATTCCCATATGGGGGTTTCTTGAAATGGGGGACCCCCAAAACCATAGGTTTCAATACCAATGGTCTAATTTTGGATGATTCGGGGGTACCCCCATTTTAGGAAACCATCACATGATTCTTTCCCCCTTCCTCCCAGGTTTCCGCGCTGCGAAACCAGCACCGCAGTGACAATCAGCGGCATCAACGGCACCTGAAGGGCCCGCTGGACATGTGTCGCTGCTGAAGGACCACGGAAATCTCTAACAGAATGCCCTGAAATCATCGATCCACATAGAGAATTATTTTATGGGGAAATCATTTACACTTGACACATAGGGGATTTTGATGGAAGAATAGTCAACCATTGAGGATTTAAATTCGAACATGATCTATTGAAGAGGAGTTCAACAGTAGAAGCACTTTTCATAGAGTGAATGTGTTTGCCCGAACGGGGATGGACCTCCAATTCATAAGGAAAAAAAATGATCAATCATGCGATAAGATGGGAAATCGTATTTTGAGACAAACAGATTTTGAGGCAAACAGAAATGTTGAAGCAAGGTGTTTTGTGTGTGTGTGTGTGTTTTTTTTTGTCAGGGTTTGTGGCTGGGCATTGCTCAGTTCTGCCGCTACGCACACTTGGATTTCCACTTGGAAATGGGTGCAACTTGGGTCCTATGCCTCTAATGACTGGATCAAATTTAAAATGGCTTCACTTTGTGGCTGGCATCTCCTAGTTAGTCTTGGCACATACCTGTTTCGCTTTGTCTGACAGTAGGTTAGCCCCGGTTGGACAGATTCAGCTGTTTTTGGTAACCAATCATGGAAACGAAAAATCACCGATTTGTGTCCATTCATCGGTGGTTCGCCTGGGAATTTACAGGGAATCTCATGTTTATCATCAGGTCCCCCATCAAAATCACCAGGCTGCAGGCCCCATCCATACGTATTTTCATGTCATGCCCAACTTTCATTTTGTTTAGCTGATCATCGGATTTGACATTTCCAGTTTTGTCTTCCGTGGACTAATTTTATATGCCCTTCAAATGCACTACGAAATCTTGATGGTTAGAAACTAGCTCCATAAACATTGCAAAGAGAAAGGGGATTCGGCTATTCAAATGTCATCAAATCATGGAATATGCCTATCCTTTTTTCTGTTTGATTTGCATTAATTTCCACACGCCAAACACAGCAAGTATTAAGCATCATCAACATATGAGCCATGACAAATAACCCTATCTCATCCCGAAAAATCTGCCTAGTTGATAAAACAACTATAATTTCACCCATTACTATATATCAAGTAAATATCCCGCAATTTGGGAACTTAAGCCACAACAAGACCAATGAACTACCAAATAGAAAGTTTTTTTTTGTGTCAATTGGTAGTTCATTGCTAGTTCATGAACCTATAGTCTATAGTTTGGACACAACCCTTTTTTTTATAAATAGGTTAATACTATAGAACTATAGATTAATACTATTGGTTTCACTATTGGATGGTCATTGTTAATACTGCTGAACCCCGTGGTACCCCAACTGCTGAAACACGCCGGGTGACCATCAGCAAGGCCACCATGGCCACGGTCAGGCTCCCGCGATGCCGTGGAAAATGGCGCCCCCCATTGCGCTCCACCTGCATCAACGGGGGGGAAGCTCCAGCCTTGTCTATACATACGTATTTTTGTATGTATATATATATATATATATATATAAATATATCTATATACATACATATGTATGTATGTATGTATGTATGTCTGTATGTCTGTATGTCTGTATGTCTGTATGTCTGCATGTCTGTGTGTCTGTGTGTGTCTGTATGTATGTATGTATGTATGTATGTGTGTATGTTTGTATGTATGTATGTATGTCTGTCTGTCTGTCTGTCTGTCTGTCTGTCTGTCTGTCTGTCTGTCTGTCTGTCTGTCTGTCTGTCTGTCTGTCTGTCTGT
>BGPT01001584.1:30994-45279 GCA_003297045.1 Symbiodinium sp. clade C Y103
ATGCAGGCATGCAGGCAGGCAGGCAGGGAGGTATGTATGTATGCATGCATGCATGCATGCAGGCATGCAGGCAGGCAGGCAGGGAGGTATGTATGTATGTATGTATGTATGTATGTATGTATGTACGTACGTATGTATGTATGTATGTATGTATGACTGCATGCATGCATGCATGCATGTATGTATGTATGTTGTATGTATGTATGTATGTATGTATGTATGAATGAATGGATGGATGAATGAATGAATGAATGAATGGATGGATGAATGAAATACACACATACACATACATATGCATACACATATGCATACATATGCATACATATGCATACATATGCATACATATGCATACATATGCATACATATGCATACATATGCATACATATGCATACATATATGCATATGCATGCATATGCATACATATGCATACATATGCATACATATGCATACATATGCATACATATGCATACATATGCATACATGTGTATAAGATAGATTAGACTTTGATTAGACAGTTCATATGAGGTGCACTAAATATACAATATCTAAATCTAAGCCATGCAACGTAGATATATGATATCAGTATCATGTCATTATTAACCATAAGTGCTGTAATGGGTCAAGACCCTTAAACTTGATGACATAGGTTGTGACCACCCATACAGAAACATCAATCAACCGGGGCGTTGGGGCACTGCTCAGCTTGTTCTGACTGAATTTTCATTCTCCAGCTAGTGTTTCTGAGCGATGCTCCCAGTGTCGGCGAGAACCCACGTTTTGACGGGGGACGATTTTCCATTGCCCTTCACAAGGGATTCAGCAACCAAACATCAGATTATCCCCATGAAAATGGATAGTCTCACCTTCTTGCCCCCACAAAAAAAAAGTGCTCCGGGCATTTGTGTGGTCCAATTGCTGGGAAACAGGCATGTAGGAAAAAATAATAGAAACAGTTTGAGGTTGCATGGAAAGACCTAGACGCTCCAAAATGCCAGGACACCCCAGTAAACCCTTTCCGAAAGCCTTTACGACCATTGTACTGTATGCTTCATTGTAGCACCAAACCATGCAGAGTCAGCTGCACCTCCCATTGCACTAGGGATCCATCAAAGACCTGCGGTGCACGAGAAGATCAGTTCAGAAAAGTTGGCCAACGTTGGGCCAAAATATTTCGAGCTGAAAATCAAGCCACCATAAATGGCCAGCAATTTCCAAGGTGAGAAAATCCGAAGATCCATGACCCATTTGGCAAAGCCACTGCAGAAAAATGACATGGAAAACCACACTGCAGCCTTGATGTATTTGTACTGAACCACCTGGCGCCCGAGCAGCAAGCTCCATCTCAGCACTTTTTGTGAAGAAAGCGATCCCACTACATCCCCTAACAAGAAAAGAAAGTCAAAGTGGGTTGTGGGTTCATCGTGCCAGGTAGGAGATAATCAAGGAAGAAAAAAACTTGGAAATTAAATAGTGTTGGTGAAAAATGTCCAAGTCCAAGACATGATGTTTAGCAAATTTAACCCATATATATATATATTCCCAAATGAATCAACAAACCAGTCATACTCCAGCCTCTGACACTTGGCTGGGGAGAGAGACTTCAGCACTTCGCCACCTGAATCCATTCTGGTTCCCATCCCATCTGCTGGAGATAGGAAACCAATTCTAGATTTTGAAAATCCACCCATTTGAGGATCATTTCCGAATGGAAACCCATGGATTTCCATCGTTTTTTGGTGCACGAGGGGATACACAACTCCTCTGAGTCCGGTGCGAAGGGTACGTGTGCTCAGAGGTCGAGAGGGGCAAGGCCCTCGAGGGTTCCCTGGGTGCACAACAGAAATGTCAAGAACCAAGAAAATTTCCAAAGAATGACTGATGATGGTTGATCAAGGGGTTTTGTTGAGGTTTGTTTTTGGATGGTCAACGGATGTTCATGTGGATACTGCAACTAATTCGGATAATCACGGCAAATCAATAGTTGGTTAGTGGGGATTCCATTTTCATTGATTGTGATTTTCCCTTATATGTCAGCAACAGTGTATATAATAACCCCATAATTGGTTTGTAATCACCAATCAAGTGGGGGTTTTGAAACTGTTCCTCTTGGTTGCAAGTCATGACGTGACGGGTTTGGTACGTGAGCCGATTCACAATGATATTCCAAGTCTCACAGTTGCAACCCACCTATACATCAACCTACTTACAAACCCATTAACCAGTTCAACGCCCCGAATAAAAATGGTTCCAGTTGGGGTAGTGGGTTGTTACAATCCTGTTTCTAAGTGGGAACACGGTGTCATTCTGATCAGAAATTCAGGCTCCGACCATGAACCAAGTTCAGGTAACGATCCCACGATTCGTACATCTTCCAAGTTCACTGTTGGACATTTGACCTTGAAATCGCAAATCGCTTAAGGAGGCTGAAAGAAACTGCCACAAGCACGGCTACAATGAGCAAAAAAGGGTGGTGAGAGATTTTTTTATCCGTGATATCCCCCTTTTTAACAACAAAAATGGACATACATAAAAATTAAAGGTTTTGTCAATCACAGACGGGTCATGTTCAGTCTTGTTCCGTTTTGTTTTCAACCATCCTATTTTGAGAAACCTGTAGAGGACATGATCTAGACCCACAAGAAAGCTGATCCTTGATCCACGTTGATCCAAGCGTTTCCAATTTTTTTTTATCACGTGTCACTGTCAGAAACCCGACACTTTTCAAAGCGTTCACTCAGTGCTGGACTTCGAAAACGACCCACACAGGCATCACCACGAACGGCTCGCCATGGAAACGATCACATGAAACACGATCCAGTCGAGATAGTTTTCTAAAGATGCTAAGGTTGGTTGTTTGATGATTCTACGGGTACGGTTGGCTGATTGTTGCAAGAATGTTGAAAATTGACCAAGAAACAAAAATTTCCCACTTTTGTGTTCAGATGAGGGACCTTCCAATGAACCGAGTTGGTTTGTTGGCGAAACAAGACCAAACCATGTTTCCTGCATTTTGATTTCACTACATTACCACCCTTCAGCCCAAAGCTTCACGCCCAGGTTTTGGTGCAAAAGCCAGCGCTGCTTCAACAACCATGTGGTGCTACAACGACCAAAGCATGACAAAGTACAGCGCAAAACTGAATCACCTCGCTGGACGGTAAATGATCATTTCCCTGCCATTTAGGGTGGTGGGGTTGGGGCCAACCTAGAGGATCTCGTATTTCCCCAAACAATGTGTCCACGCTGAAGGGTTCTTACGGTAGTGGTAAAGGCGTGGTTCGGTCGAGGTGCGCGCCGTTTTTCCTGTAAATTTCCATGTATACTGCGTTTAATCGTTTCGTTTCGACTGCGCAAGCTCGCACAAAGTTTGGTCCGCTGCGACTTTTCTTTGAGTCAAAAGCCTCACGATATCACGAATGTGACACTTCTCGATTTGCGCAACTCCATGCAAAACATGACATCACTGCACGGCTTTTCAACAGGGTTGACATGTCCGTAAATGTACAACACCCCGCCTTGATATGGGTTTTTGCGTCATATCACAAATTTCACTTCTTAGGACTCATCATAGTCCATCCTATCTCTTCTATTGAAATGCTGTGCATTGAATGGTGAAAAACTGCGCTGCTACCAGAGTTCAGACATGTCTCTGAAACTCTGAAAGGTTTCCTTGGCGCAGATGCCACGCTCAGAAATCTTCTCAGGTTTTCCATTCAGAATTCCCGCGCTTCATCTGAGTCTCCTGGCCCATAGTTCAAAAGGGCCCACAGCTCTGGGTCAGAGCACTCTTCCATTGGACCTCTACAGTATCGAGCACGTTTCTCGGATGCTGTTTCTGCTGGTCCCATGCTCTCATCATCATCGTCGTCATCTCCGTTGTCACCTCGAGGAGGTCCATCAGGCGTCCTGTGCACATCTGAAAAGAATCGCAGAAGATCCACTGCGTTTTCCAGGGTGGTTTTTTCAAAAGGCCCATCATATGCCCATAGATCTCACCAGATGTCTGCACCAAGAACTCCTTGGCATCCTCAGGCATACCATGCGGACCATGCGTTGGGGATTCATTATCATCTGATAGAGGATGTTCATCTCTCAAAGTCTCAATCATCCGCGCACGTTCCTCAGGGCTTCCAGGTAGGTGGACAATGAAGCTCACCGGCCATCTATTCCACTGCTCATACTTCAGGGAATTTCCAATGTTGCCTCGTATGTGTGCCCTTTCAAGGCGTCGGAAGACCCTGGTGACTGTCAATGTCACCACACCCTCAGCACGAAGTTCTGGAAGTTCTCGTGCCTCAGGTCCTTCAAGGATCAAGACAGTTGCAGCAATAGGTCTTGGTCCTGCACTCGTACTCTGCCACGGGCTCGTTTGGAGCATCCACCAAGTGTAGAAACAGCACAAAGCTGTCCATCCCAAGAGCACTGCTGTCTGAAAATTCAGCATTGGATCACCTTGGGGTTTTCCATCTGAGTCACAACCAGCTAAGGTCATCCCAGCAGCAATCGAGGCTGCTGCCATGGGTCCCAAGTTGATTCCCTCGTCTTCGTTCTCTCTGCGAGAAGCCTCATCTTCAGAGAGGCCGCCAATCATGTGGAGCATCTCATGGGCACGCTGGTAGTCCATTGGAGTGGCATGGTGGAGGAAGTTCAGCATATCCACCTGTGCCTTTCAAGGCTCATTGCTGCCCTCTCCTCTCGACCTGCGCACCGCTGGTATAGCCATTGCAGCAACCTTCTGGGGAAAGGCAGGAGCTTCCCACTCTCGCTGTGGATCCTCACCTGCTTCAGATGGTTCACTCTGAATGGAGTGATCTGTTGCACCATCTGACATTGGAAACATCAGTGCCATCATCACCAGGGACAAAACTTTCCGTTCTGCTTCCCAACGTCCAGTTCATGTAGACACCGTAGCCCACCAGCATCAGCAGCCAAGTGAGAAGGAATCGCACCTCAAACTGCACATCCGCTGCAACAGTATCCATGGCTTGCAAACTGGATGGAGAAAAGTTGGAAGTACAACCTTGCAGCTGTGTCAGTTGAGCTATGGTGCCCTAGGCGCTCAATGTGCTCATCAATGACCTGATCTGCTTTCTTGCTGGATTGTTGACATGCCGGAAAATGTTCCTTGGATCCCATGCGCCAACTAAAGTCCCATTCGAGCCAGACCAAAGGCCCAAGAAGAAGCTCAAACGTGCAGAAGAAAGACGTTTCGTTGCGATGTCCGCAGGGTTGATGGTTCCCAACACCGCTCTCACCAACAAAACACGTTCAGCCACTAGATCTTGAAGCCACAACACACGACAACTCAAGTGCCTCAGTCTGCCTACACCTTTCCTTGAAAGTATGCCTCTTGATGCTGAGCTATCCAGATGAAGGCACATCACAATGTGGAGTTGAAGAAGCCATGTGAAGATACCAAGTATCAAGATTGCATCCATGACAGCTGAAGCCGCAGCATATGTTTCTGACTCTTCACTCGACAAGGATACCACATTCTGAGTTCGAGAAGAGGAACACACCATGCAAGTCCCAAGGAAAAAGATGCTTCCAGAAAGGGATCTGCGGGTCTGTCTGTCCGCTGCCCAGTCTGCGTGACTGAATATCTCCATCATTGTGGAGTGTCCCCATCGTAGTCTTTGAAGACTCCAGCATGGACACCTTTCCACTTCAATGACAGGCAGTTGTCAGCATGCTTGCACATGTACCCAACCAGGTGTTTCAACACCACCATCGACTTCTCTTTTGGTTTCGAAGAAAACGTAGAAAGGTATGTAATGATGTATTGGCACTGGGGTAAATCACCTGAAAGGTAAAGGAGGATTCCCACACATGAACGATACACAGATGCATCACTTGCAGAGAGTTCCTTGGAGTTGTCTGGATTCTCAATGTCTGAATGACCAGGTGTCTTCTTGCACTGCAACTTTGGACACACATGCAGCAACTTGCACAGTTGTCCCAAGTGCTTGTGGTGGCACTTGATCAGCATCCTGCCATCATCCACAGAAGACAATGGGTCCGCTTCAAAATGCAAACTTCGCCCCCGCCTCTGCTCATAGTCTCCACAGAAACGCTTTATTTGGTCTTCAAAGCAGGGATCACTTCATCCATCACGGCCTTTCGAGTGCCAACCACCAAGAGGTCATCCACATGGATCATCAAGAAGCAATCACCATTCTTGCTCTTGAGGATGCTTGGACAAGACTTGAACTCGGTCATCTCTAAGCTGCACTCCTTGACAAACTTTGCAAGGTCTTTGTACCAAAGCAAACTACCATCTCTCTGCCCAGGCAACACACGACCCAAGCTGTAGCTCGCTGTTGAACCAGCTGCGTCTGTGCAGCTAACACGTGCAGGCACCTCTTGCTTCACCGTCAGGAATGCGTCTTTGACATCGATCGACACCATCACTGCATCTTGATGCTCTCGGAGGCTCAGAAAGCAGATTGGTAGGATTCTGCTGGCCACATTCGAAGTTGCTGGAGAAAACAATGACACCCTGGCTGGTTGGAGCTAGGTGTACTCACGAGCCACCAGTCGACCCCTTCGAAGCCATATTGGGTTTCCAGCATTGTCCTTTTTCTCCCTCCAGGTTAAGCGGATGCTGAGAGATTTGGTCTCATAGGGCAGGTTGTCTTCCTGCAAAACCTCAAGTCCAAAAAGTCGTTGGACCTCGACCATGTCAGATATTGCATCAAGCCGCTGGAGTTCCTCTTCTGAAACGGTGGGCTCTTGTGCAGTGTAAGGAAAACTCAGTTCCTTCAAGCTCTCACCCAAATCCAGCCCTTCCTCGTAGGGATCGTCGTTCAGGTTGAGCTCATGCTGGATGAGGGCATCCACATCATCGTACTCCAAAGGAACATCTGACTCAATGTCCAAACACTCAATGTTGCGTATGCACCCAAGCAAGTTGACACCACTTGGTCCATCACCATGTTTTCCAGTCTTCTGTGGTGATGCCATCTGCTCGAAGGGCGTGTCGTCCAACAGCTCAGCGCCTTCAACAGGAGTTTGAGGCACCACATCACCATGTGCAGTTGAAGTCTCAACATGGGATTTCTTTTGAGCACTGCCTTCTTGCTCATGGTCAGTGTCATGTTTTTCACCATGGCCCACAGGTGTGATTGGAGCACTGTCGCCATGTGCCATGTTTGAATCTCGAACCAAAAAACTTGAAGCAGGACCACCACTGTCGTCCTGGTGCTGTTGTCCATCAGCCAGTTCACCTTGTCCATCTTCCACCCCCGCCTCGGCCAAGATCGCTTTTGGGTCGACGTCCTCAAATGGATGTGCCCTTGCATAGTCACGAACTGCCAAGGCATCGTGTCATCCAAATTGAACTCACCTCCAATGGCAATTCCAGCAGGGGGTGCGGAACTCTTTGCATAAACCAGTCGATGGCCCATAGCCATAATCCCATGGAGCTGTTGTCAGTTCACCCAATGGTGCAAGTTGAAAGGAATCTGACAGTCTTCTCATGGATCTGGTCACAAACAGGCCCTTCTCAGTACCCAGTATATGACAGTCGTTGGTTGCAGACTTCGACAACCAGATGGCTCTGCGCCATTGGGGTAGCCCTTTCTGAGATGTACGCAAATATCCCAAGACAGACTCTCCAAAGAATGCCACCTTACCGGTGTAATGTCAACCTGTTGCACGCTCGAAACCAGTCATGGTTTGCTTCACCACATATCGATTGTGGATCCAGCTGCTGTGTATGATGGCCCATGCATAGACCGGATGAAGACAGCTGAAAACAGGCTCTTTGCACCCAGTGGCCTCTTCAATCTGAGAAACGAGCAAGTTGGCCTTGTTCCTGATCACAGCAACCATTGCCTCTGCTGCGCCATTTGCCCGATGGTCACCTGTAGGTGCAGGCTCTGGAAACACAGTATATAATGCGCAAACCCTTTCTTCACAGCTTCCAAGAGTGCCAAAGTGCTGAGCTCACTGTCACGACGCAATCCAACTGCAGTGTGTCCACACTGCACAACAAATCTGCACATTTCTGTCACCAAGTAGTTGAGGCTTTTGCCGCCCTTTTGCAGTGTTGGCAGTGCTGCACAGAGTCCAGTGTCACAGTCAGACAGTCAGACAAAACAAGCACTGTCAGTTTGTCTGATTCATCCTTCATTCAACTGCAGTAGAAAAAGTCAAAGGAAATCATGCTGTGGTTCACCTTCTCATGACTTTGCGTCTTGTGAGCCTTGTGAGCATCTTGCTTGGCCCTATGCGCCACACACAAAGAACACCAAGGCTGGTAAGGCTCGTGCGTCAGGTTGTGTGCAGCACGTTCTGCATCTGAGGGTGCAACCGGTTTTGTCTGTGGAATTGCACGTCGTTCCACATCCTGTTTGAGCTTGGCCTTGTCAGCTTGCGCCTCCATCAGCTCACGTGTCTTGACACACTCAAACATGCGTTTCATGCAATCCTCCTTGGATCCACGTGTTGAAAGTCCAAGTGAAATGCAACCAGCTCTCACACTGCGCAGAGGAGAATCTTGTGTGAAAACGATGCCATCAAGTGTCACTGAGCTTTCATCCTGGTAGGGCACCACACGATCTTCATCCAGAGGTTCAGCTTCTGGCACCGCAGCAGGTTCCTCAAGAACCGGCTGTGGAGGACCTGGTTCCTCAGGCATGTCGTCATCAAAGAAAGGACGTTGTTCACCTTCGATGAACCTGAAACCAAGGTCTTCACTTGCAACGCAATGAACATGTGCCAGTGTCAAAACTTCAATGACACTCTCCGGATCGCAGATCTCACCTTCCAGATCATCCAACTCACTGATTGGTTCTGAAAACTCAAGCAGTTCCCATCCAATTCCAGTTCGAAAAACCAAAGTAGTACGTAACCACATCATCTCAGTTGCTGGACAGATGGTTGTATCCACAAACCTGGCACGTCTGGTTGTCAATGCATACAGCTGCGGATTGATCTTGTTCCAACCTGGCAGCAACTTCTTAAGAACAGGTTCCAAGTGAATGGCACGAACTGCAGCTGGTGAAGAATTGCTTTGAAAAACCTTTGGACTGAAGCAATCATCTTCTGAAACCATCCTGATGCAGCCCTGAACGCACAAGGAATTGCGTTTGAAGCTCACATTGATTGCCTTGTCATTTTTGACCAAGTACACACCATCACTCATGTGGTTGAGTTCCCAGCCAGCTCTCACAATGTGTCCAAGTGCAAGGAGTGGACTGCTGAGGTTGGCAATGATGAAACGCTCTCTCAAAACAACACCGTTTCCCAAATCTACCGTAGCTAACCGTGTGTCACGTATGTCAAGCTTGCCACCTTGAGCATCTATGAAATCTTGTGCACCAACTTCATGCACGCAGGACTCACCAACATCACCATAAGCTAGGGGCAAAGCACTGGTGTCGGCACCTGAATCCAGAATGATTTCTGAAGAAGTCTCACCTGAAAAAGACATCATGCGCGCATGCTGAATTCGATTGGGCTCATCCTCAAAACCAGATGCAAACGTCCACATTTCATCACTGTCAGTGCATGCCATGTCGAACTCAGCAGAGTGATGTGAACAAGCACAAACCATACGAAGTGAGCCATGCAATGAAGAGCCACACTGTGAAAACTCAGTCAAATCCTCAATGATCACGGTGCTGTCGTTGAATGCCACACGATTCGCATTTCCAGCAGACCTGTACGATGTTGCACTGGAAGAGTGCTGAGCGGTGCTTGAACCACTCGGGCTTGATCCAGGCTGTTGATTGCCGCGCTCCAGAATCGGTGCTGGTTCTGAAGTTGCCATGTCAACACTCCAGGAAAAAGAATCAAACTAGATGTGCACTGAAATCGAAATGCAAAGCGTCCAAAGCAGAGAAGACTGTACCAATCCACCTGTCAGTCAGTCCAGTGGAATCCAAACTGCAAAGCACCGAAGAAAACGTTCAAAGCAGATTCCAGCTCTGAAATGTCCATGTGCGTTTCGACAGGCTCGCACGGATTTGCGCCGCGACGGGTTTCACGTCGAAAGGGGTTGCTTTACCTGCGCGCCGTGCTGATTTTTGGAGCTATGTCCATTTCGTGTGGCAGGCGTGGAACATCCGGGACATTTGGAGGTCTGAAACGTTGCTTTGTGGGGCAGGCGCAGGACAACTGGCACTTTTCAAAAAGTGTGGCAGGCGTGGGACATTCTGCACGTCGCTAAAACGTTGGCAGGCGTGGCTCAAAATGAGAGGTGCTTTTGGAGCTCATTTTCGTGGCAGGCGCAATATTTGGTGAACTTGGACGACGTTTTGACAGGGTCGAAAGTCGAGTTTTGTGAAACTGTCGTCGATTTTAAGTTTGGACATGATGATGATTTCGCCTGGCAGGCGCAATACTTCGATGACCTCGGGCTCATTTTTCGTGGCAGGCGCTGGACTTCGTGGACCTCAACAAAAAAGTTTTTGAGACCTAGGAAAAATGTCGTTTTTGATATGTTCAATGTTCATGTTTCGTGGTGCGCGCAATGTTTTGCGAAAATCTAACATGTGCTCGCGCGACCCTCTCGTCACTTTGCGCGCATCGGATCACTCTCGCTGTGGCGGGGTGCGAATTTTGCAACTTCAGACGCAACCCTTTCGCACGAAATGGACGTCGACCTTCAAAAACTCGTGTAAAATTGCAATTTTGCAACTTCAGATGCAACCCTTTCGCACGAAGTGGAGGTTCGAACGTCAAAAACTGGTTTAAAATTGAAATTTTGCAACTTCAGGCGCAACCCTTTCGCACGAATGAGGTTCGAGTCGCAAAAACTGGTGTAAAATTGCACTTTTGCAACTTCAGTTGCAACCCTTTCGCACGAAATGAGGGTCGAACCTCAAAAAGTGTTGTCAAATTGCGATTTCGCAACTTCTTGTTGAAAGATCTCTTAGAGAGATCTTGCAAGGAGATCTTGCCAGGACACCTCTTGTGAAGATCTTGCGCAGAGACATTGCATAGATCTCTGTTGCACAGATCTTGCCAAGAGGTCTCTTGCACAGATCTTCCCAAGAGACCTCTTACAGAGATCTCACACAGGGATCTTGCCAAGAGATCTCTTACAGAGAGCTCGTACAGAGATCTTGCCAAGAGACCTCTTGTAGAGATCTTCTACAGAGATCTTGCCAAGAAGTTCCTTGCATAGATCTTGCCAAGAGAGCTACTATAGAGGGCTTNCTTGCCAAGAGACCTCTTGTAGAGATCTTCTACAGAGATCTTGCCAAGAAGTTCCTTGCATAGATCTTGCCAAGAGAGCTACTATAGAGGGCTTCTGCAAAGATCTCATAAAGAGATCGTGCCAAGAGACCTCCTATAGAGATCCTGTACAGAGATCTTGCCAAGAAACCTGTTTCGGAGATCTCTATTGCAGAGATCTTGCCAAGAGGTCTCTTGCATATTCCCAAAAGACCTCTTACAGAGATCTCATACAGAGATCTTGCCAAGAGACCTCTTACAGAGAGCTTGTACAGAGATCTTGCCAAGAGACGACCTCTTGTAGAGAGCTTCTACAGAGATCTTGCCAAGAAGTCCCTTGCATAGATCTTGCCAAGAGAGTTGCTATAGAGAGCCTTCTACAGAGATCTCATCAAGAGATCGTGCCAAGAGACCTTCTATAGAGATCCTGTACAGAGGTCTTGCCAAGACACCTCTTCTGGAGATCTTGTACAGAGACATTGCATAGATCTCTATTGCAGAGATCTTGCCAAGAGGTTTCTTGCATAGATCTTCCCAAGAGACCTCTTACAGAGATCTCACACAGGGATCTTGCCAAGAGACCTCTTACAGAGAGCTCGTACAGAGATCTTGCCAAGAGACCTCTTGTAGAAATCTTCTACAGAGATCTTGCCCAGAGGTCTCTCACATAGATCTTGCGAAGAAAGCTACTGAGAGCTTCTCAAAGATCTCATCAAGAGATCGTGCCAAGAGACTTCCTATAGGGATCCTGTACAGAGACATTGCGTAGGTCTCTATTGCAAAGATCTTGCCAAGAGGCCTCTTGCATATTCCCAAGAGACCTCATACAGAGATCTCACACAGAGATCTTGCCAAGAGACCTTCTACAGAGATCTTGTAAAGAGATCTTGGCAAGATCTCTCTCAATATTACAAAGTAGCATTGAATAGTAGTAAAAATATTAGTACTAGTGGGCTTGAAAAGGTAGGGCTTCAAGGAGCCTTCAAGGCGGTTTGAAGGGGGCTTGAAGGGGGCTTCAAGAGGGCTTGAAAGAGGTACCTTCTTCTTCCTCTTCCTTTCTTCTTCTTTTTTCCTTTTCAAGGAAGTTTCGAAGGCTTCGAAGCCCTGTTAAGGTACCTTCGAAGGCTTCGAAGGTACCTTAAGGCGGCTTTGAAGCCTTCGAAGGTACCTTAAGGGGGCTTCGACGAAGGTACCTGAAGCCTTCGAAGTCCCTTAGGGCACCTTCGAACCCTTCGTTGAAGCCCCCTCAAGGTACCTTCGTCGAAGCCCCCTTAAAGTGCCTTCGAAGCCTTAGCCTTCGAAGATACCTTAAACGGGCTTCGAGGCTTCTAAGCCCCCTTAAGGGACCTTTCGACGAAGGCTTAAGGTACTTTCGAAGCGACCTTAAGGCGGCTTCAACGAAGGCTTCGAAGGTGCCTTAAGAGACTTCGAAGGCTTCAGGTACCTTCGTCGAAGCCCCCTTAATAAAGGTACCTTCGAAGGCTTCAAAGCCGCCTTCAGGTACCTTCGAAGCCTTCGAAGGTACCTTAACAAGGCTTCGAAGCCTTAAAAGAAAAAAGGAAAAGAAAGGAATTCAAGCCCTCTTGAAGCCCCCTTGAAGCCCCCTTCAAACCCCCTTGAAGGCTCCTTGAAGCCTCACCTTTTCAAGCCCACCAGTACTAATATTTTTCTACCCCTCAATGCTACTTTGTAATGTTGTCTTGTGAACAAAACAAAGGGGCCAGGAAATTTTACTATTACTATTACTTCTACTACCATGTTACTACGACCATTGCTATTGAACAAAACACATTGGGCACGAAATTTTACTACTACTACTGCTACTACTACTGCTGCTGCTGCTGCTACTGCTACTGCTACTGCTACTACTACTACTACTACTACTACTACTCCTACTACTACTCCTACTACTGCTCCTACTACTACTCCTACTACTACTACTACTACTACTACTACTACTACTACTACTACTACTACTACTACTACTACTTTATCACTACTACTTGTTTTGTGAACAAAACCAATGGGACAGGAAATGTTACTACTACTACTGCTACTGCTACTGCTACTGCTACTGCTACTGCTACTACTACTACTACTACTACTACTACTACTACTACTACTATTATTACGACTTGTTTTATGAACAAAACAAATCGGGCGCGAAATTTTACTACGACTACGACTACGACTACTACTGCTACTACTATTACTATTACTACTACTACTACTACTACTACTACTACTACTACTACTACTACTACTACTACTACGAATTGTTTTGTGAACAAAACTCATGGAGCAGGAAATTTTACTACTATTACTACTACTACTACTACTACTACTACTACTACTTCTACTACTACTACTGCTGCTGCTGCTGCTACTACTACTACTACTATATTCTACTACGACTACTACTACTACTACTGCTACTACTACTACTACTACTACTACTACTACTACTACGAATTGTTTTGTGAACAAAACCAATGCAGCAGGAAATTTTACTACTATTACTGCTGCTATGATTGTTACAAGGTTTTGCGGACCGTAAACTATTCTGGTTTTTATTCATTTGTCGTATGCTAGATGCTATTCTGGGTGTTGTCCAAGACAAGCCTAGAGCAACCCGTGCTGAGTTGTGCTTTGTTCCGTTGAAAACAACAATTGACCTAACTTTGCTTTTTTGAAGCCCGAAACCATAATCTTAGGTCACTTGTCAAAATAGTCACAGAAAGTGCAAAAGCGCGTTGTTGGCGAAGCATTGAAGTCTGCCAAACAACAAATGACCTAACAATTCTTTTTTGAACCCCAACACCCTAGTCTCAGGGTCACTTGTCAAAAGTGGTCTCAGGAAGTATGCAAAAGAATGTTGTTGACGAAGGCCGTGCGGTCTGCCAAACAACATAACACTGCTTTTTTGAAGCCCAAAACCCCAGTCTCAAGTCACTTGTCCAAGTCGTCGCAGGAAGTGTGTCTTCTTCTTCTCCCTTCTTCTCCCTTCTTCTTCCTTCTTCTTCCTTCTTCTTCCTTCTTCTTCCTTCTTCTTCCTTCTTCTTCCTTCTTCCTTCTTCTTCCTTCTTCTTCCTTCTTCTTCC
>BGPT01001584.1:62387-101403 GCA_003297045.1 Symbiodinium sp. clade C Y103
GGAGGAGTTGCTGATGGCCAAGCTGTTCCTCACCATCCTGAAGAACCCATGCAGGTCTCTCAAAGATGCTCGTGAGCTGCTGGCTGCTGATGAGTGTGCACTGGTGACAGACTGCAAAGGTCTGTACGATGCAGTCCAGCGAGAGACGATTCAGCAAGCAACCGACAAAAGGGTTGCGATTGAAGGTCTTCTTATCAAAGACCTGCTGCAAGATCTCCGATGCCAGTGGAGATGGGTCAGTTCCGAGCGCCAGCTGGCAGACGGAATGACGAAGACCGGAGCGCGACAGGCANGCAGCAAGCGGCTGGAGCTGAGACGAGTGGCCGAGGGACGATGATGCGACTGGCGAACTTTGCAGTTCTCTTACCGTATGTCCTGGCGCTGCTGATGATTCTCGCAACTGTGCTCTGGTTTGCATGTGCTCGCACTCGCGCTAGCATTTGTGCTTGGTGGACCACGAGTACTGAGGGGCTGAGAGCGGCAAATTCACGACTTCAACAGGAAGTCAACATACTTCAAAACGAAGTTAGGACCCTGAAGCAGCGCACTGAGCGCGATCACATCATTCTGTGCAAGAACACGTGTGATCTGGATGATTACCGTGACACTGTAAAGGATCTGCGAAATGCTGCAGCATCAAGGATGCAGCAAATTCAAGATCTAGAAGAAGAGCTTAGGATTGCACGAGCCTTCAAGAGGCAATCGGTGTATGTGGCACCATACCGGGGAGAGAAGTGGCACGCAAAGCGTGATTGTTCCGCATTGAGTGGAGCAAGCAATGTCACGTGTTTGGATTACTGTTCAAAATGTGTTTCCATATTCTCTCCTCCCAATGTCAAGAGTTCGCTGAACCCTTCAGACCATCCAAACACATCCAGTGGTCATGGGGTAACAAGCACATGAGTTTCACACATATCTGTAGCTGGGTGGGCCCGAGATCTCAATCTGACTGCTTCGAGTCAAAACGCGTTACGCCACCTTCGATCTTTCGATCATCCATCTTGGGTTGGTGACACTTCGTGCGGTGCTTAAGGGTGTCCATTCTGGGCGAAGCATCACGTCGCCCCGTTGGGATCTCCCCAGCCACCTCCACACAGATCTTTACAGCTTTTGGGGCCCCTGAAGTTTCCTTGAGCAGATGACGGTTTGGCTCCAAATATCTCAAAGATGAATCGGCGGCGGCATCACGCGGGTCCAGGTGACCTGCAAAATTGTTGGAAGAATTTGGATACAGTTTCAAAGTTTCATAAGTTTCATAAATTTGTCCAAAGTTCAAAGCCGGTCCCAAGATGGAAATTTGAGGCGGTGGGGCACGGAGTTGCTTGATGCCGAGTCGATCCAGGTGCACTTAAGTCAAGCGATGGTCATCAAATGTCGCCCAAACTTAATGGGCGGTCGTCATCATCAAATTGTAATGGTTGCTGTAAGTCCTCGAGTGTCCTCGATGGTTGTTCTTTCGACGAGCTTGATTGTTCCTGACTGATGGTTCTTGAATGTTTTGGCTACTGGCTGATTGCTCGATTTTGATGGCATCGCCGGATTCTGTCAGCTGTTGGGTTGTTCCAAGAACAGCAGGAGATTATCAATGAGGATAAGAAGCCAGTCCTGCACGAGGCAAGAACGTTCGATCCAACTGCAAGCGGAGGAACAAGAAACAAGCAAAACGTAAGAATGATTGTGTAAAACTGTATAAAAGGATATTAAAGGATGATGTGTTGTTCTTCAGAGGAACTCTTGTCATTTTAGCTTCCACCCTCAAACGATTGGTGTTTTTCAACGAAGGTTGTGGGGCGTGACTAATTTCACACCATCTTCCTGGTCACCTGAGATGGTTTGAACATTTGCTGACAGCCTGGCCAGGCAGCAAGAAGTGGAAACGCAGACCTTGTGTGCCTTGACTTGACAGTAGCGAGAAGACACTGCAGAAGATGAATGAGATGAGAACAGAATACTGAAGAAGATGACCAAGACATATAAAGATGAATTATTGAAGACGACGATAGTGCGGTTTGCATCTGCTGTTTTTGCTTGTTGCAAGAGTGATTCGCGCATGAAGATCAAGCACTTGCGCGGTCGGAGCTGATGGCATTGATGGCATGCTGCCGAGCCAAGGAGCGTCTTTCTGGAGTATAAGGCCGACGTGAACTTGCAAAACAGTGACGGCCAGACGGCTCTCCACCAGGCTCTGAGAATCGGATTCTGTGGAATCAGTGAAATTCTCATGATGGCATGATCCTTACTGAAAACACAGCGGAATGTGAGCCGAACTTCATTGAAGTCCGTAATTTCAGCTATATTGCCTTTGACATTCCTTCGACCGTTGACGGGGAAAGGGACCCATATTGAACAACTTACTACTCTACTCTGTTGGTGCTTCAACCACCAACCAATCATCATCTTATGGACATTAATTGTGACATCCTTCCTATACTGAGTTGAAGATCTGGGTGATGGGCTATACGCCCGCAAATGGCATTTCTGTCTGGGGGAAAACAGATCCATTGTCCTCAGGCCATGGCTGGGGGTTACGAGAGAGCTGCCCCTGGGCCTTCATGTCAAGTCGAGATTTCACACGGTGAATGTTTTCTGTGGTGTTTGGCTTCCAGCTGTGTTGAAGCTTTCTAGGATGTGGTGGGCACATGGTGTTGCCACCCTGAAGCTCGAATACAACGATGTGTTGGTTTGATACTATAGAGGTCTTCGTCCAAAAATGTTGGTATAAGATGGTGCAACCTCAATCAAAGTTCCAATTTCAACTTGCAGAGAATGCTTGGTTGAACAAGACCTTCAAATACGGTTCAAACAGATGATGTCACCCCGTAGTGCGCCGAACTCAACCGGTGAATCCGAGGCGTGGGCATTGATCTGCGAGGGAGCAACGTTTGTGGCAGACAAGCAGGGCACAACCCCCTTGATGGAAGGCCCTGCTTTTCGCGGCAAACTGAAGAATTCACTTCGGCCCTTTGTTGAGTCTTGAATGGGCAACTTCACTTTTGACAACAATTAGCGCATCTAACATCATCTAACTATTTGTTATACAGCTACATTCTTGTTCTTCCAACTGAAGTTTGGATTCCGAAAACAACGTATCTGGAGACAAGTTCTCCACATTATGATACATTATGAGGGGTCGTGCTTCTCTTATGTCCGACTGATTCAGAGACATGATGGCAACTGTCTCGCTGGGCATTTTTTTCTGAGCTCAGCCGGAGGACTGCTCAAACTCCGAGTTAACCCTTCGGATGAGAGCCTAGCTCGTGCAGTTTCGACCGTTGCCCAGCTGTGTGACGTATCGGAGTTTGATGGCTTGGCAGGAAAGATGGAGGCAGGGGCAAAAAGGAGGGACAGCAACGGAGGGCAAATCTATGATCTTCTAAGCATTTCAAAGTGATAGAGGGCTGCAAAGCCCAGACTCTCCACTCTGCCTGACTTTCCTCTGGACATGTTAAACTCAGCTGTTGGAATTCTGCTGTGATCCCCCCAGGAGTTGGCACGACAGAGGTTGGTCCAGAGCTCGGATCTGGTCGTTGCGTGCAAGGACGCGAACTTCGAAAAAGTGGAGCGCCTTCTCCGGGAACCTCGACATGGATCTTGGGGTTCCCGATCTGTTTTTCTGTGTCATATTTCATGTATTTCATGTCTATCCTGACACAAGCGGCCAGAGCTTTTGCAGCCTCCATGGCGGAATCGCAGCTTCCTGAAGACTTGTAGATCCAAAAGTCATTCTAAGCCTTTTCTGTAGTTGGTTCCGGTGTGCCACTCACACCGCTGGGGGATCTGGCGGATTTGTGTGGTTGGCATGTAGCCATGATGAGGGACTCAGAGTGTCAGATTAAGATGTTGCGCTTCTGAATCACCCAACTCATACCGGGTTCATCAACTCACGTCTGTCAGGACTGGGCGGACCCGAATTCCAGGGCCGACGGGCTTCACGTTGTCCATGCAGCTCTCCATGGTGGCCGAGGGGATTTCGACGCAGATAGGATCAAGGTCCTCCGACGAGTGTTGGACCCTTGGAATGAGCATTGTCGAGCCGGATGGAACTTCCTATAGCACAGTGCAACAAGAGACATTAGAAATGATTCTCTACAGAATTACTTGCATATAGTGATGACGAAATCCGGCTTGGTACGTTAAGTGACGATCACATCAGATTGGCAACAGGTTCCACACAATGGAGCAGATGCATCAGGATGTGTCTTCATGGTTTTGGTTGACATCGCTTTCCTCGTGTGGCCATTGGGATTGCGTTTTCGCACCTCTGTGAAGTTCGTGGGGCTCTTGCGAAACACTATAGCCATGCGTAGTCTGAATTTTGAGGGCGTATTTATCATTTCTTGGGTCAAAATCTGGACAACGTCTTCAGAAATTCGAATCAAGTCTGAGAGTAGCGTGCCGATATAGGCCCAGTAAGTTGGCAATTTGTTGCTCAGCCCCCCTGGTGGCGTCCCAGGAGTTCCGCGCCGATCCGGACGCCACGACAACGTCGGAAGGCGAGACGCGCACGGCGCTGGAGGTGGCGCTGCGGAGCTCGGACCGCAGAGCAGCGCCCGCGGGCATCGCGGAGCTCGTTAAGGACGGCGCGCGGCTGATGAACCGAAGCATCAGGACGTGGCTTCCACCGTGGACGGCCGAAGAAATTCAAAGAGCCGAGGCACAAGACGCTCGGTTGAATGTAGATTTGGTTACGTTCTGTGATGGCTTTCATTTATTGGTGCAGCGCCACAACTTTTTCTTACCAACGGCACCCCATTACAGCCAGGGTGAGCCATTTATGTGCGGGCCACAGCCACAAGACGCATCCATTGCAAGTTAAGGAGTTGGTCTGCCATTCACTCACCACCTGGCTACCTTCTTGCGGCACAGAATTCGTGGAGGTACTAAAAGTCGACTACTCGTTGATGTTGAAGGAGCTGAGCAGCGGCGGTTTGTGTTATACAGTTGCAGTGTATACACCTTTGATTTTAAATACGGAACGCTAGCCGCCACTATTTTAATTTTTCGATATCTTCCCATTTTCGGGCGAAACTACCAAAAGAGGACAAAGTTTTATCATTTCAGGTTTCAAGTGGATTCGATCCATGGTTTCAGTTGTGTCATTGTAGCCAAGCTTTGCATGACGACTCCTTTGACTCCTTTTGTCCAGGGATGTCTTCTGGACTTCTTGCTCTGCCGTGGCTATGAAGCAATCAAGCAATTTGACCTGGGCGAGGACTGGACGGTGTGAAAAGGATTGCAGACATGAAAGTTGAAGTTCCTGGCACCTGCATTTGTCACTGCTCTTCACAGGAGAAGAAAGACGAAATGGCTCGTTTGGTGGCCAATCTGCTGGAGCGCCGTGGCCACCAATGGGAGAGCACTGCTGTTCGGGCAAACTGCTCCACCAAGGACACGGAGGTTGTGGGGGAAACCATTCCTGGAGCAGCGGTCAAAGGCCCTCGGTGGCCTGTTCCAAACAGGGTGTCCCGTTGTCAGGACGTCATCCTCAGCAAGACCTTGGAAGACGCTTCGGGTGGGATCCGCTCCGCGTCCTGCTCCAGACAGTTTCTGGCCGCTGGCGGTGGTGACCGAAAAGTCCGAATCTACGATTTGGACCAGGACTCCGGAACCATCAGGTGATCTCAGGTGGCGGGGGCTAGAGTCAGGCTTGTGAATGTCAGGAATGAGGCTGTGAGTTAGGCCTCGGGAGGGGCAAAATTGGACAAATTTGTCTAGTTACTAGGAACGATATGGAACGATGCCTTTCTCAGAAACCGCATTCCAGAAAATCCACAGTCGCTTTGGGCGTATTGAATGAAGGGGTTTCCTTCACAGCTGAATGCAACTGGGAACAAGAGCTTATTGAACCCGTGGCTTTTGAAGAAGTAAGACCTTGCGGGGAAATTGCACGCTCAACTATGTCCACGGGCTGACAGCACTCCCCTTTTTCTTGCTTTTTTGTTGGAATGGTGTTGCTCCTCGTTGAGACCATTGTGATTTTGATTAGCCACTTATGGAATTTCTCCGGACAGCATCAGGCTACTCACCCCTTTTGTGTAATCAAACCTGTTGCCACGTCTCCAGGATTCTGCCCTGACCAAAACGCTTGAAGTTGCCTTCGGCGCGATCTACTCGGTCTCCTGGAATGGCCAATGGCTGGCCGCAGGCGGTGAAGATAGAAAAGTGCGGGTCTACGATGCTGCACAGGACACATGAGCAGGTGGATGGTTAGGGCCCCTGGGCCCAAAGACATGAAGTGAAGCTGGGTGCTGGTAATGGTCTCTATGAACATGTCAGGTGCAGGAAATAAGTTTAATGATTAAACTGATTAAACATTAACATGTAAAAGTGGAGTATTTATCATTGGAGAGGGGTTGTTCAGGGAAGCTTTGTACTATCATGATGAAATGTTATGAGCTGTAGTCACTGTAGTTATCGTGTTTCAAAATGTTTCAAATTTGATAGCGCAGGCTGGGGTGCCTCCAGTGAACGCTGCAAGCGTTGAGTCTCCAGGAGTTTCTCCTCATCACATCGCTAGAGGACGCCCTGGACGAGATCAACTCAGTCTCCTGGGGGCAGCAGCTCTTAGCTGCTGCTGGAGACGACAAGACAGTTCGGGTGTACGACAGCACCCAGGACAAGGGAGCCAGACTAGTTAGGTCCTTTTGACTTTGAGGTGAAGTCCTTCAAGTACTGGCTGTAGACAAAACATCGACAAGACATTGTGATTTCAGAAACAACCTGTTTAACTTGGCTATTTCTGAGAAATATGCTTGTTCCATTTTCTGAAATTGTTTGCCTCTTGTTCACCCTTAGTTTTGATCTCTGGGCCACATGAAGTGCAGCGAGCCACAGCGGCCGTGCGCCTCGAGGACTTCCTCCTCCTTGCCACCCTGGGCGACGCCCCGAAGGCAATGTTTTCCCTGTCCTGGGGCGGCCCCCTCCTTGCAGCCGGGGGCGACGATAAAAAAATCCGCATTTATGACTCCTCGCAGGACGGAGCTGAGGTGATTGGGGCCATGGTGTCACTGAGGGTGAGGCTGTAAAGGTTGGACACGGAGGCCACTTTCTACAATCTGTATTAATATACTTATAATATAACCAGGCGGTGTGTTTTTTCCAAGGCTCTTGCAATTCAAGCCTGTTTGCCCTGTATGATCTTGATATCTTGATCCTAGACACATAGACCACAGACCCGTTCAATCACATCTGTAGAGAAACAACGTCCAAAATCTGATGAGTTTCATCTTGGCAAATCTTCCTGGACCATCCATCGTACCTCTAATTTCTGCCCCCCCCCCGTTCGTACCTGCATACTGGAAATCAATGGAAATCACACTTTGTACCTTAAATCGCACTTCGTACCTTAAGGTTTTGCATTGCCTTTTTTTGTGGTTTTGCGCATTTCTTGGAAGTTCCATGACGAGCGGGCTTCTATTTTGGCTTGAGCGCACACACGCCTGTACTAGAGTTGGATTGGTCAAGCCAAGTAGAACTGAACTAGATTTGCGGCTGTGGCTGCAACACAAATTCGTAGCGCAAAACGCCCCCAAAAGTGCAAAAAGCGTGCAAATCAGTGCAAAACGCGCGCAAATTTAGTTTGAGTTATTTTATTTATTTCCTAGTGGTATTCCGATTCAATGTATATACCGATTCATGATGCCCTTTTTCTGGATCAAACACGATCAAGGAACGACACATCGCTTGCTGGGTTTTTTATTTCGCTGCCACTGTGCCAGAAGGTTGTGCCATTGTAGCATGGTGCAGGAAAAAACAGCATTTGTGTCACTAGTAAATGGAGAGCCTCGTCCTTTTTGTGCACCTACGAACGCTTTCCCCGGATCGTGCTGAAAATCTGGATTTGTACCTAAATATTTAGCACCTGAAATTAAGATCGTCGCATCCATCGTTCAATTGACAATCATGTTTCTTTGAGAGTTGAGTTGGTTTGACATCAGGGGGCCGCATCAGGGACTCTCAAAGACATTAGTAGAGACTATTCACCCTGTTTTGTGATCAGTCCGCAGGAGTTCATGCTGACAAGAGTCCTCGAGGATGCTTCCAACACGATCCTTGCCCTTGCCTGGAACGGCCCGTTCTTGGCAGCAGCTAGTCGTGGCATGACGGTCCGTATCTACGATGCCTCCAAGGACGCGGAAGGGCCGAGGCTCCAGGGTCGCCTGCGAGCAGAGAAGCTCCACCCTATCAGCCTTTTTATAAATCTACAACACGTGCAGCAAAATTAATCAACTGCATGTGGAAATCGAGTCTTTCGAAAATGAATGTTATAAACCAGGGTCATTAATTTTGTAAAACAGAGCTTGGAATGGTACAGGAAAACACATCCAACCAAACATGGAAAGATGGGTGAGAATCGGCGAGGAGGCTTTTTCAAGTAATTCGTGTAGCATCAGTTTGTTTGGAAACATCTTTCATCATGTTCCGTCCATGGAAAAGAAATAATACGATAGTCCCCGCAACTGTCAGCAGTGTTCCATTTAAGAGGTCCAAAAATTAGACGCCTCACGAGGTCCAGGTACCAAGTAAGCGATGTAAGTCGATTGATAGAGTTTGAATACTTTAATAAGTTTGTCAGAACATGCACTACGCATTCGTAACATGTCTTTAGGTGAAGCCTCTCCGTGTTGGTTTCAGACCTTTCCCTTTGTAAAGGGTCATCAAGAGTCAGAGACTGTCCTTTCAAAAGGTCAATGGTGGCGATGTCATTGAGACTGCAGGATTTTGCTGTCAGCAAGACGCTGGAAGATGCGTCTGACCGCATCTTCTCTCTGTCTTGGTCTGGGCATCTTCTAGCAGCTGCCGGCGAGGACAAGAAGATCCGGCTGTACGACTCCAGCCAGGACTCGGAAGTCTTGCGTCCCGTGGGGTCAGGTGAGCAGATGTCCGGAGTGAAACTGGGAGTTGGGTTTTCTCACATGGTGATGTTTTATGACACTGGATCGCAGGCAATCAGCTGATAATTCGGCAGGGGGTTGACTGTGAGGCCTTCCCATCGAGCACTCATCGAGCCAAGTCGCCAGGAGTTCGTGCTGATCCAGACTTTGGAGGATGCCTCGGGCGAAATCTGGGCCGTCGCCTGGCGGGGTCGGCTCTTAGCAGCTGCTGGCAAGGACCAAAAAGTGCGAATCTATGAGGAGGCGCCGCAGAGCTGCCTGGGCGGAGTTGGGCACAAATGTGTGCATTTCCGCTCAGCTTGTCATTGATAGTGTGTTTTGGAATTTCGCAATGTGATGATATTTATGTAGATACCGGGCTGCTTCTGTACATGTTGATTTGCTTCTGAACTGGATATATTGCTCATGTTGCTTGCTGACTGACTTCCCGATTCCCTTCCGGCAGCAGATGCCACTTCCGCAGCCATGCCTTTTTGACAAGAGCGGTTCATGCCATGCATTGCTCAGTGTATGAGTTGACTGCGTGAGGATGTATGGTACGAGGTTGAATTCCAAACTTTCTTCTGAATTTGGAAGTTTCCGGCAGGAGAAGAAACGCCCAGTCGATGCCCAAGTCACTGACTTGTGGGTGAGGTTCGTCAACCTCTTTGTTGACTGTAAGGGCCAGCAAGGTGACGATGCCCTGCTACATGCAGCAGTCGCCTGCCATGCTGTGGCTCCGCAGGAGGAGCCACCCGCCCCAGCAACATGATGGTAGACGGCCGCAACAACTTATTCAAAGTTCAAGTTTACCAGCTGATTCAGTTAGTATGATGGATCATGACGTATCATGATGGATCCACTCCCATGGTTGCTTCATACCATTGAAGCGACCAGGACGTTGATTCGCTGCATGAGTCGCTCCAGAGCGCGGCACGGGCAGTGGCCAAGCAACTTCGAGTGCTTGGGCAGCTTGACGCCGCAGAAGAAGTCTTGCAAAACTATGCTGTGGAGGACGTCAGTTTTGTGTGTGGCTTCGATGTTTTGCAGCAGTACTTGATCATCAGTGTGTTTTGCTCGTGGATCATTTGATGGCTTACCATCATGATACATCATGTATATTCACGAATTCTTCATGTTTCGCCTTTTAGGTGAGGTGGGCTGCGTTCAGACTCACAGTTTCGCAAGTCTCCAGGAGTTTGCCGTAAGCAAGAGCCTAGACGACACTTCGCGGATCAACTCGGTCTCCTGGAATCAAAACGTCTTAGCAGCAGGTCGTCACCATGAAACTCGGATCTATGACGTTCTCCAGGTGCCAGCCTCAGGGGATCCTTTGGGGAGTGCTGCATTTCATCATTTGCTTCGGGCCCATGGTGGCCACTCTAAAATTGGAGGGTTTGGAGGTCCTAGCTTGGATCCTGTTTTCCAAGTTTGCAGGAGGTGGCATTGATCACAACGCTGCACGATTCCTCCAGCATCCGTGCGGTCTGCTGGGGCCAGCACTTCTTGGCAGCAGGCGGTGGGGACCACAAGCTTCGGATTTATGGCTCTTCGCAGGAGCCGGGAACCAAACTATGGAAGATTCGGACGGATTTCTGATTTGAAGCCGGGAGTTGGACCCTGTGAATCTGTCGCTACTGTATATCAGACAGCCACGATTTGATCGAAGTGCTCACATGGAACTATGGAAAGACACTTTCAGTTTGGCCCCTGACATATTTTGCTTTCCTGGTTAGGGAGCTAACGAGCTTAGGTGCATCATGGTGCATCCATTTTCCCATTCTAAATGGAGAGCCAAGGAACTACAACATGATAGTTCACGTTTGTTAGCGATTAGCGCGGGCTGGGAGGCTCCAGCTGCGCTTGGAAGTGTGTTCCATGGTTGAAGTATGTCAAGTTTCCGTTGGACATCCTTTTTGATGTTCTCTTTCTTTCTGGCGGATTTGTTTCAATCAAGTATCTTTTCGCGGAGTTTTCAGGACTTTCCTCTTATCCACACGGCTGCCGACGCCTCGAGTGACATCACCTCAATATCGTGGAACGAGCGGTTTGTCGCTGCTGCTAGTGACGATAGCAAAGTGAGAATCTATGATTCGGAACAGGACCTTGAGCTAGACGCATGCAGGGGTTCTGGTGCACAGAATGCGGAAATTGGACAGAATCATTTTTAGCAAATTTCGACGTGGATATGCACGTGCCATCTAAAAGCTAATATTTTAAGATATCACGAGAGCTAGCAGTAGCTATAGCTGGAGTTTCTTCTTGCTTTGTAGCAAGGGATGAGAGAACCAAATGCCAAACGCGTTTTTTTTGCACGCGAATCCCCAACCACACGCATCTCGCACAATTACAAGCCAAGACCACTCAGGCTTGAACCATATTAGATAAGTTAGATATATAACAATTTGAATACATATGATATTAACTTAATGATACTTAATCTGGGAACGAATCTAAGCCACATTGGCTCGGGCTGCACGACAGGCCAATAGCCCTTGACGAATTATATAGCTCTACTCAACCATCATACACCCCACTGGCCTCACACAATCCTACATCCCATTCTAATCACTCGCGACAACAGCTCAGTCTGTACAATAAACCCCTGTCATTCTTAAATTCTAGTCTTCATTGGATTTCCCCCTCAGTATAGAGATACCAAGAAACATGATAAAAATTGCATCTATCCACCAGTACAGCCTCGAGCTGTTAATCATTGAGACAATGAACACACGAAGTTTCATAGAATTATGTTTTCATCTCGTTCTCACGCAGTCTCGAGGTAGTCGCTCTCATCTGACACCAAAAATTTGTTATATTTTTTTAGCCATCACTTCCCCAAAATCATCAAGCCAACTTCACGTTCTCATATCAGCTCACACACTACACTGTCTTCTTGAGCGACCCCTACTACTTCCTTGGCTATAACCGATACCTGCTTAAGCTATGTATAGGTATTACTACATAAGTCGCACAATTCCAAGATACCTTACTTAGCTACCCCTGACCCAAGCCGCACCATTACATGCTAAACTATATAACTTAGGATAACTTAGGCTTCTCCCCCCCATCTTGAAGCGGATGAGCACGGGCTCAATCCCGCACCTCCAGGCACCCCGCCTGGCACCTGTTGGTCTTGCTTCTTGAATACAATGATAGTCATAGGCATTGCCTTCCTTCGTACAAGCTGCGTCAGGGATTTGAAACAGTCACTGCTACTTACCCTATTTCTCAACAAAAATCCGCCATTCCGCAGGACTTTGTTCTGATCAGAACTCTGAGCAACGCCTCCAGCTCTATCCTTTCCGTTTGCTGGGGTGGCCATTTGCTGGCAACTGGTGGAGTGGACGGGAAGGTGCGGGTCTATGATTCCGCGCAGGACACTAGAGATCACCGCAGACCTAGACGGATGTGGGGGTGGGCATAAAGCATCCGGAAGCAAAGCTGGGAGTTGTTGAGTTCTTTGTGGATCGTTTGCCAGACAAACAACACTTTTTCAGACAGTGGGGTTCTGTGTTGGTGAGACCTGATGATGTGTTGTTTTGGTTCTCATATGATTTTCTTTGCAGTTTCAATGCTTCATGGTATGCTACTGTGCTATTCTGGTCGCTTCGCGATGGACAACCGCCCGCATGGGAGTGTTAGCTCCGGAGTTCCAATAAAACCAGATAAGTTCTTTGTTGGGCCTTTGTAGGGCTCATGTTGGGAGTATGTTAGGCCCATGTTGCTTCCTGACTCCATGTTGGGTCATGTTGGGCCTATGTTGTGCTGATGTTGGGCCTACTGGTGTATTGGGCATGTGTTGAGGCATGTTGGGCCATGCTGGGCCTATGTTGGGCCCATGTTGAGTTTGTTGGGCCGATGGATTCGCATTCTTTTTCATTTTTATTTTTTGCCATTTCTTGTCTTGATGGTGTTTTGCCTTGACCCGTCCTTTTGCCCTGTCTCCAGGAATTCACTGTGCTCAAAACGATTTCGGATGCCTCGGACTGGGTCCGTTCCGTGTCCTGGGGCGGGCACCTCTTAGCAGCCGCTGGAAAGGACAAGACAGTGCGCGTCTACAACTCCTTGCAGGACCCGGTGGCCAGCTCGGCTGGGCATCAGACTCTGTCGCGTCTACAACTCACTGCTGCAATCATTTTGTTATGACGTTTGATTTATCGCATCGTGTCGCAGTTGTGGGGAAGAGACACAAATATTGCACCAGAGAAGGAACTTTTAAAAATTTGGTTTTGCAGAATACACACCTTAACTTTGCATAACTTTGCATTGGAGTGCAAACTGCGTGTTGTGTTTTTTTTTGACCTTGCAAATATTGAGCGCATTCCGTTTTGGTTTTCAGCTTTTGTGTCATTGGACCATTTCAGATGACATTGTGCTGATTGTTCCGCGCCACTTCAGGGATGTGTCTTGGCGCCCTCAGATTCCCTGCCCCGTTTTCGAAGGAGTTTGTCCTAATCAAAGCACTCAGCGATGTGTCCTCTACGATCTGGTCCCTGGTCTGGTGTGACCAACTACTGGCAGTTGGCGAGTACCAAAACAAAATCTGGATCTATGATTCCTCAGAGGACTCGGGAGCTGGGTAGGTGAAAGATCAATGAGTTAGGTGCAAAATGCTGCAAAGTGGGACAGGAATGGACCTTGATCAAGATCCTGGCCATGCCTTCTGAAGTGCGATCCATTGGTTGGTGTGGGCGCCATCTGGCCGTGGGGCTTGAGAGTGGAGGGGTGCGGGTGGTGGATTCGCAAGTCCGATGTGGCGCGTTGGAAGAAGAGTGACTCGGTTGAAGTCAAACACTGGAGTTTCCAGTCAATTTTTTGTGCAGAACATTTGACATATTCTGTATGTGTTGTGTTTCACTTTCAGCACTTTTCCTTCCCTGCACATGCAGAGTTGACATCGGTGGAAAGCACACCGCTTACCCTCACTGTGGTGCTGAGTCGATTGTGGGAGTTGGCTGTGAGCAAATCTGAGCAGAAGTAGATCAGCGGCCGAACGAATTTGTTTCACCAGTTGAAGAATTGAAGCTCGTGGCTGGTAGATGCGATTCTGGCAGGTCCATCCACAAGATATTTGTGACGTTCACAAGGAAATCCTCTGTGTTTTTGCGTTTGAAATTGTTTTTGGATTAGAAGTCTTGAAAAAATACCAAGAAGGGAAAGTCCTACTAACACTTTTACCATCGCGATCTTGGACATAATTTTGAACGACAGAAAGAGTTGATCATATGGAATGATCGACGGATACATTGGATGGACCTGCAGGTTGAAGCTCCAAGAGATCTTTTCAGTCGTTTCAGTCCCTTCACCATCCAATTCTTTTGCTGAAAAAAGTGGTGAAGTGTGGCTCAGCGCCTGGGAACTTCATCAGCAGTTTTGAGATGCAAATGGTCAGTAGGGAGTCAACATTTAAGACCCAGGAAACCTATGAAAACCTAATGTTTCGATTTTGCCAGTATTTCATATAGTATTTCCATGTCTTTTCATCATTCCACGTAATGGGACCTCAGTTTTGCCGCCTGACACCCATCTCAGACCGAATGCGCCACAGGTCGCCTGGCTCGGAAGCTCGGGAGTTGGCTGATGGATTTTGACGATCCACAGCCATTTGGTCGCAAGTGGGTTTTGAATCGTGGATAAATGATGATAAGTGTCGTTATTTCCTTGGTGGGGCTGGGTCTTTCCAGGTATGTGTCATCTTGTTTTACATGTTTGTGCCTTAGTCTTCTTGATGTATATTATTTGGAGGGTGTTTATTTCGATCTTGCTTTCTTCGACTCATTTCGCCCGTTTGAAGAGTCCTGTAGTGAACAACCGCATCTGTGGGGCCCAACCGCTTGACCTGCGCCCGAAATCTGTTGAACATGAAGGAACTTGGACTATTTGCTGCAGCTCATGGTACTAGTGATTCCGGGGAGAATTTACACACGATGGAAATTCATAGGGGTTGAAGCGGAATGAGGGTGGCTCCTGCAGGTCCTGGGATAACTTGGGATACACCCTGCTTTGGGATGAGGAATCAGGTTGAAACAACACCAGACTCACCAAATATACAGGTGTTTCAGGTCTTGCTGACCAGACTCCTCGAGAGTTTGTATATGCTCACTTAGCAAAGAAGCTATATATGACATCATCTTGATCGATTTTGTCCACCTTCATGATTCTTTATCTGCAAAACAACTACGCTACGTGATGATAGAACCCGCTGCTGCTCACAGCCATCCTTTTGTTTTGGCGCCATATCTATAGATACAAACGAAGTCCACCCTGTGATTTCGGCGTTTGGATTTCGGATCTCAGTTGCTGTCACTGGAGGCCCTGTTGCTGCAGCTGAGTTTTCGATTGTTTTTTGCTACAGAACGCGCGTTGGCCCAGGAGGCCGCTGACGGGCTGGTCATGGCTAGTCAAACCTTGGTGGAAGCATGGTGGATGGGGCGTAAACACGTGTTGAAAGGGCAACCCGACAGGGAATGTTGGATAAATTGGTTGGTTTTGAGATGTTTTCTAATGTGAAACATGTCAGTTATCCCACTATAGGATACAATATAATTTGATATAATCGATTTTTGCGAGCTGTTTGAAGGTAGGTCATTTCAAAGACCTCCAGGATACCTTAAGTAGCAACTAGTAGCAGTTCTCCACAGGCCATGTCCCAAGCCAAGCGGACCTGCATTTGGCCAATCATTTGGCCAATGAATATTGGGGTGTCCTCCTGAAGGATCAAGATTTATATTGCAAAATTGATCAAAATTGATCAAACTTGTGTACAGTAATGTGGTAAACCCAACAAGAAACTATCCCCAACATCACCAAAAATAGATGGTGACCCTCCAAAAATGGTGGGTTTTATTGCACTTACCATATGAACCAACGCAACTGGGGACAACCAACATCATTTCGCGAGGCCCAAAGCGCTGGAATTGCTGGTGGTGGAGACCAGCTGAAGGCACGCACTGACACCGGTGCCCCACCATGAAATGTCGCTTCACCAAGAAACATGGAGATTCTTGCCTTCAAAGTGCCGGCTTGGGAGCCTTCAAGATGCACTTTGAGGATGAGTTTGCGCTCTTGGACGGCCGAAATGGCACAAGTAGGAGGATTTTAAGATTAGGATTACTACGTTCACAACAAGACTCAAATCACTGATCAAAGCACTGCTTCTCAATTTTTCTTTTGCAGTTTCAACAATAGATTTACCAACATGATTCCGGAAAAGAGTGTGCCTTTCAGACTCCGAAACTATCCAGGAACCCCAAAACATCCTGGTAGCAACAGAAATTACAATGTTCTCCCATCCGTTGTTTAACCTCTTCCGGTACCCATGATTGAGTTTCTCGGTTTTCATCATATCTTGTTGAAATCTGATTGAAACATGAAACACAGGTGATGTCTGATTTTGGAAATGCTATGATTTGCCAAGATTGGGGATGATCCTGCCATAGCACCAGGGTGCCAGGGTATCCATGACCATCACCCGTTTGCTGTGTGGCCTTGACCAGCGCACAGCATCGGATCTCAAGATATTGAAGGTTTTCGAAGCATCCTAAGTCACAGGGGGTACCAACAATCATCCAAGTCATGGATGACCATTTTAGAAACATATTAAAACCCATGCTTAAAATTTGTTAAAATGGCGGCATCCCCCGTTTTAAGAAACCGCCAATATGGAACCCCAACAAGGCAGTTTCCGCATTTCAATCATCTTCCCATGCCAGTTCCATCCTGGTTTTCAGGCTGCGTTTAGCCGAATTTGGTCCCTTGGGGATGGGTCAAGATTTGAGAACGACTCATGCGTAGCTTGCTTCGCCATTTTTTTGTAATATTCTGAACTGTCACACCATCTTCACCCACCCGATGGTCGCTTCGCATCGCAGCCTTCCCAGAGATCGAACCGTAACTGCTTGGTGGATGATGTTCAAGAATAGAACTGGGACGCGCTACAGAACATGTTTGAAACTGGGATAGTCAAAAAGGTATTCATAATCTATTCTGAGTTTGGTTTCTTCCAGTATTTTTCATGTTCAAGAATAGAACTGAGATGGCGATCCCTATAATGACTCTATCTAGCAATTTCAGGGGATGGTGGACACCACCAACTGGCAATCTATTGTGATTTGGTTGCTACGATGCCGTACTTGCCATGGCCCCGGCTGTTGGTACTACTGTTACTGACACCTGCTGTAGCTGCAACGGATGTGTCAAGAGACAGGTGCCAGAACGATAGCGCCGAGTTGCTCCAAGTGGCCTTTCTTCCCGAGACCTTTTCCTTCAAAGAAGCAGTCAGGTCGGAGGAAACACTTGCCGCCAGTGATGGCCCCATTGGACCCTTTGGACCCAAGCATCCGAATCTGAATCTGCCTGTTGAAGTTGGTGCTTTCAAATATTTTGAAATCTCATTTTCCATTCCTGGGATGATCCCAAGTGACTCCTGTTTTGGGATCTTAACCGGGAGTTGCTGCTGCAGCCAGGAAGGGTGTGATGTTGACCTCCATCGAATGGTACAGCTCCAGAGACTTGGCGCGGGTCGGGAAGCTGCAGAACATCACCATCTCCAGCGGCACCGTGCAGATCTTCAGTGCAGTGCCTGTCTTCGGAGAGGAGTCGTACATCGCTCTGCTGGTGGAACAGGAAGGTCAATGGCTGGACACCGCTGTTGATGGATGAATAAGGGATTTTACTACCCTGAAAGGTGTATATCCTTGATAGATGGGTTGATGATTGATAAACATTAATCATCGATGCTGAGTTTGGGGTTATATAATGCATTACTACCTTTCATATTGATGTATATTGGGAATTTATGGTCATGCATGAACTGGGGGAAATCCTACATTATATCACTTATTAACCCATCAAGATGCTCAGGTGATGCATGGAAAGGCAAGTCTCGGGACTGGTGGCCCCAACTTGATGCTTTCGTCATGTTTTGTGCTGGACCTGATGGATCGCACAAGACGCAAGTGGAGCCACGTGGGCACTCCTGGGTGTGTCCTTGGCCCCGCGAAGAATGGCGGAGCAAACAATTTCAAGTCTTCCTGGAGGATAAAGATGGACAAAAACTTGGCACCGTTGTGGCAGAACATGAGCCAGAACTATTGGGGTACCTTGTTGGCGATATTCTGGCTTCTTTGCTTTACAGTTTTCAATGATGTTCAATACATATTAATGCATATTATACATGTATTACACACAAGATCCACCACTCTTTACATGTTTGGGGGATGTCGGCACTTTTTATGATGAATTCTCCGGTCAACTTGGGCAGTGCCTTTTTCCATCCCAGGTACAGTTGCTCCCACTCAATTTCAAACATGTTTGCCCAAATGGTTGTGGAAATCCTCCACAGCATGTTCACCTTTATGCAGGTGAGAAGTTCTTTGGTGTTCTGTATGTTGTTGGAGTCTTTCTGATGTTTTCTCTTTGTCTTCAGCTTTCATATCTCGATATGTCCTGTCCCTTCTCGCTGCAATTATTCCTTCATTTCCGCCTGCCTTCAACTTTCTTTCTTTCTTTCCTTCTTTCTGTCTTTTTTTTCTTTCTTTCTTTCTCGCCTTGTTTCGTGTCACTGGGAGCAAAACAAGCTTTGTTTTGAATGTGAAATCAAAACCACTCTTTGTTTTTCCCCCTTTTACTGTTTTGCTCAATTTTGCTCTAATCTTTATTGCAAGCATATCCAGAAAGGTTTGCATAATTCTTGCTGCACAGGCTGGATGACCTGTGTTTCTGAAAAGTTCGATCCCTGTGGTATCTTCAATTTTTTCTTTAGACCCATTTCCTTCGTTGCTCCCTCATCATTGCATAGGATGTCCAGATTCTCTCCCATCTCTTGCTTCCATTGTCCGGTCAATGACACTGGGTGCTTGTCTCCTCTTGGCTGGAATTGCCACCAATCCGCTGAGTTTTTGCTATGTTTTCATGTTTTTAGATGAAAAACAAGACTGTTCGATAAGTATGGTTTTTTATTTTGCTACAAAAGGGTTGATACATGTTCGCTATCTCTTCTGCTCTCCATTTGTTCAAACCAAGCCTTGACATCATTTGTGATCATACATACTTGGTTATGTCTTGGTTTGCATGTTCATAGGTTGAATGAGAACCAGAAATACCAAAGTGTGGCATATCAAAGTACATTGTTTTCATGAAATCACTTTCGTCACCATTTGTTGTATTGACAAAGGTGATATTCAGCTAAGACAATATCAGCTTTTCACCACTCATGGAACGGACATCCACATAGACTTGAAGTCCTCCATAGATCAATGATCATTACAAACATGTTAGAAACTGTTTTGATGTCTATTGTTCTGTTGTCTCTGTGGTGGTGCAAGAAAAGTAGAAGACTAGGTCGTTTTTTCATGAGAAAGTTGTCTCCTGATCAAAGTTGCTTAGTATACTGTACATTTTGTTGCATCGAAGATATGCAAGAGCAACATGTGGAACCGATTCTTATGATAGCCGTTAAAGAATGGAATAGTGCCTTTTGCTATCTTAGTATTTGCTCATGATTGGTTTCAAGTATTCTATTGATTTTGTCTGTCTAGTTTGTCTTTGAACAGATTGTGGAACTCTTCATACTCCGGAAAGTGAACCTATTCATCCACTATATATTCTTGCTGTTTTTCACGGGCAGGTGTTTCATATACAGAGTCACTTGATATAGAAGCCCCTTTCATACAACCATCACAGCCCAAAGAATCAGTGACATCTTCCAGAGTATGAGTCAGTCCCACGGGTTCTGGCTTGGTATCCTCAAGGGGCGGCTATGTATCTCCAGATCACAAAAACGAAACACAGTTTGACCAAATGATATGTTTTTTGAACTTCAAGAACGATCCACATACTCAATGACATGTCAAATCCGGACCATGCATCGGGAACTCGGAATCCGGCCACTGTTCTAATCCAATGCAATCCATTGCAAAATCTTTAAGGTTCTGTCACAAAGAGTAAGCAACCACCGTGATTCAAAGGACCTATTCCGCCGGCAAGAGACCCCGAACCGTGTGGCAGATAGAAAATCAACGTCGAAGATACGAGCAACAGTAGCTACAGAACCAGGACCTCACAGCAGGACATCTGAAATTTCGCATCGTCAAAGAAGGACCTTATTATAGAGGATGTTACTTAAGCTCTTCATAGAGCTTCCTAGAAACATTGCAGAAGACATTCCATACAAGCACATACAAGCACCTCTAATACAGCATCTTCAAAGTCTTTATTCAAGGACCTATTCCATCCTATTCCGGGGATTTCCTCAGGATCTGCGCATTTAAGGCAAAAAGGTAATAGCACCTAATGCAGTACAGTACAACGCAACGTAGCTCAACACAATATCACTGATAAGACATGACATGTTAATGACATGAAGTTGTTTCTTTCACTAACAAGACATCACATAGCGACATATAACCAATGCCGGTAAAAACGCACTGTAAGAAAATTTGCTTTACTACATCAGAATACGCAATAGGCAATATGTCAAAAATACACACAAAACTGTGTTTGTTAATTTTGCTGCGTTTTGAGATGATATGATAGAATATGATTTCGCATGATACTAGGTGATTTGTGATGTGGTTTGATTTCATTTCATGCAATATGATCAAACTGTATACGATAGACTCATTCTTTGTACAACGTAATATACTACAGTGAAGAGAATCCAATAGAATGTAAGAGAACGGAATATAACCGAATGTGGACTAAATGTTTATCTAGTGAAAACATACTATTACAATATAGTGCAAGCGAAACTATGATATATATATATTCTCTTGGTCTCAATGAAATTTCATATAAGATGATCAGGATACAATTTAATGCAAAACAGACCTTCCCATTTGTAAGTGCCGTATTTGACATGACATACATGTATTGATAAATATGTTTTGATAATTTATATGTAAACATTCAGATTCCAACAAATCGTCTGTACGAGAATGCATAGCGTCTAGACTTGTTGCTGTTCCTGTTCTCCAAAAAATGTCGGTTGGTTTCAGGCAATACACAACGATGGCATGTGTCCGGGACATTTTCTACACTCCATCTCCGAAAAACAAGGTGCAAAGCGGGCTGTTCAGCGGCCCTTTCAAGCAATGGATCGAATGGATGGAGTGGTCTTCCATGCATGGTCTGGAACATTTCCTAATCTACACCTTTGAAGGCACTGATCTGGCTGCAAAGGATCTTATGAAACCCTATCTTGATGCTGGCATTGCAAGCAGGGTTCATTTCCAGTCTTTTCACCGCAGCAATCTCGTTCGCTTTGGGCGCCTCATGAATGATTGCATATACCGCGCAAAAAACCATGCAAAATGGCTGGCAACAAGCGTGGATGTGGATGAGTATATGGTGTTCCCGGGGAGAGTGAAGTATTTCAAGTGGGACCACATCCTGAAAGAGCAAGGCAGGGTTTCAAACTCATGAAACATGCTTTTGGTAGAGACATGTAGAGACCAAGACCAAATTGTGTTTCGATCAATTGCAGTTTTTGCATATGTTTGTTCTCATGTGGGGTCCCCATTTTTTTCACTGAAGGTGTTTCGGAGGACAAGGTTGCCAGTCTTGAACTTGCACGGGTTCGTTTTGCACGAGCACGTCCTGAAACCTTTGAGATTTCATCGGATCACCGGGTTCCGACCCTTGATGAGAGGCCAAAACAAGTCATTAACGTTGACAACGTCTACCGCACCTCGATCCATTGGCTAACATGTTCCAAAAATGGCACTGAAATGATACATGTGGATTCAAAACTTGCAATGATCAACCACTACAGGATACCAGAAGCTATGTGGACGGTCGACTATGAACATTTTAACTTTCAAGATCCTTATGCCACAATGGCAGATGAAGGGCTCAGGAAGGAGATGCCTTTGTTGGAAACAGCGCTGGCGAAAAGGTTCAACATCCAAACGTCAGATGTGAAAGATTTTCTGAAGAACCTGGCGCGTAGACATCCGCCAGCGACGAACGTTGCAGCTGCCCACCACAACATGTGGTAGGCTCAACTTGCAGTGCGTCTCCGGAAACAAAAACATATTTCAACACTCACCAAATAGTGGAATCTCTGAGTCATCTTGGTTTTGGGGCTGCAAAAATCTACAAATGGCTGAAGTTGTGAAACGCTAATTTGTTCATTTGCTAAGATGACTTGGCTTCTCAACCACAGAGGTATATGGAGGTCTTTCTTTGATGGGGGTACAACTGGGCCTCTTGCGCTCTGATAGTCAGATGTTGCATCCGAGCGACTCGGACTGTTTTTCTTACACGGGTAATCCTATAAAATGATGCCAACCACGGCAAGGTTCAAAATGCATTGTATGGATACTAGTGCTATTAGACATTCATATGAGCTTTTATGGGTACTATAGCAGCAACCCATAAACATGTATCAAAGTGTGATATATGAGATTATGATAGAATTATGTGCGTACTTGTGAGTACCACACGGTTCCTTTTTGCGCGAAACATGTAAGCAGGATATACCTAAGGTCCATGATTCCTTGCACAAGATGCTTACATTTTAAAGCGTGAGAGAATGGAAGCAGGATGTCACTTTCACCACACCCGCAACATGAAACAGGTGACGGGCCTGCTCGGAGGCTCCTTCGGTGCCTCACCCGGTGGGGAGCCGCAGAGGTTGCTACAACATTGGAGTCCCAGCATTGGATGCATGGAAAATCTGTTGGGAAAGCCATGGAAAGCCCATATTTGACAAAAACTGTATGACTATATCATATCTAAAATATTATAAGATTATATAAAAACCTAAGGGTTTCCTGTAGATTTTCGGTTAAACTAAGCAGTCGATGGAGAGAGCATTTCCCGCAGCGTTCTTACCATGTTTCGACTTTCGGTGAGCGAACCAAACATAGACAAATGGTGGCTGCGCAAGATCAAATCCCTGGACAAACCCGTGATCCATTCCGGAAACCCAGCTGATGAAAACTCACCAGGTCGTTCAAAGCCATGCAAATTGTCGTGCTCTCGATTGCTTAGTTCGAAACTTGGGACTTCAAGATTAATGATTATATATGTGATCATGAATGATTGTAATTGAAATGAATTTATATATAAATGTATGTATGTAAATGATTGTAAATGATGATAATCTATTACAAGTAGCTGGTTGATGATTCATGGTCTGGAATCTTGTTCATGTTCCCACTTACCTAGTATTTTGGACGCAGATTCCTAGTGGTTTTTAGATTTTTCAGGGGGTGAGAGGCTCATCCACCACAGAGCTGAGCAGTTGGCGCCTTCCTTTGGGGAATCCAGTGACATGATGCAGTTCGTTTGCGGATTCTCAGAGCTATGGATGCAGTTTCTTGGAGAAGAATCAGGCGCGAAATCAACTTGGCATGTGAGGCATGTGGAAGTAAGATGAAGTAAGATGAAGTAAGATGAAGTAAGATGAAGTAAGATGAAGTAAGATGAAGTAAGATGAAGTAAGATCCAAGGATTGTAATCCCCAAAATTGGATTGACAATCGGATTCTTCAACTGAGCAATTGAGCAGCCCACCGGCTTTGGACGTCGCCCATCTATAACTGGGGAAGATGATTTCCAAAAGCGTAGGATGGAACGGTGCCAGATGTGGGCTTCCCCATAATTCCCCATATCAGAACATATCAGCTATATCACCAGCATGTCACGTATCTATATTGGTTATCTCTCCATTTTGTCCCAACGGTTGCCGTTCATTCTCCCCCAAGAATCGTGGGGAGGCCGTCCGTTGACGTGACCAGACCTGCAGAAATCGGCTCCTGCTAAGCATGGCCACTTGGATGCAAATTGATGTTCAAGCTGGCGCAAGACCTGCTTTTTTCAATCGTTTACATACCATGATAACGCCAAAAAAATAGAAAGTTTTTTTCCAGGACGATGATTTCCAGTCTTACATGAATGAGAACTTAGATGTGGAAAGCTTGTACAAGATAAAGCTTCCAGGATGATATATGTATATATATATAATATACACAGACTAATATACACATAATAAATTCAAATAACTATATGTACACAGGTGTCACCATATTTAGAATATATCACTATGATGGGGGAACATCTTCCATACATAACAATATATATCATAATATAAAGATAATGTTCCCCCATCACTTCCAGATGTCACGCATTTTTGCGGGGGTTGGAACTACCAAGGACACCCGCTGCAGGGTGGAACGTATTTTACACGCCTCCTTGGCAAAAAGCAACGGCATGCCACGAGAACGCCACTGGGCAAAACGAAACGAGCATGGGGCGTGAGGCATGTTCACAGATGGGGATGGGTGAATACCTACAACAGATTATAGATAGATGTATGTTTTTTGTGTATATATATATAGGTACCGTATATAGAATACATATATATATATATATATGTATATATATATATATATGGACAGTACATATAAAATGTATTATAATACATGTTACATTAACATGCATCATGATACATTATAATATATACATTATATATAGTACAGTATAATTGTACTTAATAAATTATATATGGTACATTATAATTCGTCACTGTATTTCCCATATTTGTGATATATTTTTGGGATCAACATCCATAAGCACCATCAATGGGTGTGACCAGAAGGGTATATAGCACAAGAGTTTTCATCCATATGGGGTTGTCCGTTAGTTGGGGTATGCTTCAAATCAATGGGTGAATGGTATCACTTTCCTACATTTTGCCTATGACAGCGGCATAAACATTTTTTGGACATGGCGGACACAGCCATTTTGATCTGTGTTGATGCCAGGGTTTGCAACGCAAGTTGATTCCTGAAGCACAACATGAACGACTATTGACTAGCGCATCCGTCTTGAGGCTATTTTGGCATGAGGTTGATCCGTTTCTCTGGGCTCCAACATCTGCCAGCAGTTCTTGTTGAACTGCGGATTTAACTAGGAAAATTGGAGATTCACTAGGACAATTTGGGATTTCAGTGAGGGTTTCCAACTACGCATTCTTTGGGGTCACATATTCGATTGCTGGAAACATGTGTAATAACATAGAATTTGGGGAATTATCATACCATATCATACCAATATACTGTACAACCATGGGGATTCAACGAATCCCTCGACAGTGACCTGCACAATCATGGGGGGTCACCCTTTGCGGGGGTCGATTTTCGAAGGCGATGTGGTCATTCCCCCTGTTAATAATCGGTGCATATACCCATGATCAGGAATCCTGAGTGTGGGATGACCATACCCCATCACTCCCATGCAACTTGACCAAAGCACATATCAAGTTGGCTCCCCTTATATCCCCATGATTATCCCAAAGAAAAATCCCATGAGGCAAGTTGGTACAAATAATAGTACACATCAATGACTCATTTTACCACTGGTTTGATTGTGGATAATCACTGCCATGGTCCATGGTTGGTAAAATTAGTCATTTGACTTCCAGTGCATGTACCCTCCCGAAATCAAGCTCGGCAATGGACAATCCACCATTTATATATAATTTGTAGATCATTTTCCCAAAACAACCTTCATTTCTAGGGGATGTTTAATATTTTCCTATGTTTTCCCCAGTGATTTTAGGGGATTTCCTATGTTTTCCCCAGTGATTTTAGGGGATTTCCCATGATTCCTAGTGATTTTAGGGGATTTCCCATGATTTTCCCAGTGATTTTAGGGGATTTCCCATGATTTTCCCAGTGATTTTAGGGGATTTCCCCTGATTCCCCAGTGATTTTAGGGGATTTCCCATGATTTTCCCAGTGATTTTAGGGGATTTCCCCTGATTTCCCAGTGATTTTAGGGGATTTCCAAAATTTTCCCAGTGATTTTAGTGGATTTCCCAACATTTTCCCATGATTTTCCCACTGTTTCTAGGGTAATTCCCCCAGCCAGCCACCTTTTCAAACAACCTGGCGCTCGACTGAGGTTGGATCGACTTTCTGAAGATCCTAGGCCTTGAACGAGAAGCTCATGCCCTCCTGAAGGAGCCGAAGAAAAAACCCATTGTTTGTAAATCATGGATATAATATACATATACATATACATATATACATATATATATATATATTATATTATATGTATGTATGTATTATACCATATTTAACCAATAGACATAGGTTTGTCGAAAAATGTTGGATTTACCAAACAATTTTGGCGGTCTGAGAAGAGTGAGAAGAGCATACCGCCAAATCCTCTATGTTTTGTTATCATTTTCTCAGTAACATTTGCCATTTTGGTGGTATCACCCATGGTAAGACACCAGGAAAAGGATGATCAACCATGGGATGGACAGGAAGGATCAGTTCCCTCTGGGTAATTGTTTTTTGTTGGGTAACCCATTTTCCCAAAATTTGGCAGCATTGATCCAGAACATAGGGGATTTCCCATTGCCAGTTTACGCATGTTTAAGCTCCTTGGGGGCATATCTTTACGATTGATGGTTTCACCCCGCTTTCGTTTTTTAAATCCCTAGTCTTGCACGTGTTGATGGTGTCAATTTGCTGATATCACCATTCTTGTTGGTTATACACCTCCGTGATGGTCGTCTACACGTTGCCCTTTGGCAAGCAAACAAAACAAACGACTTGAACATCACCCACTTGCCCCCATTTGTAGTGAACATTTGCACGACACGCGGAATTTCCTGATTGCCAGGTTGGGTTACCAGACGATAAGTCAGTTTATAACATCTATGCTTCAGTGAAATCCCCTTATTGTCAACTAAACAACCACACTATCAGAGGCCATGTTTGTTGCTAAAAGGCCCCCATTCATTGGTCCATTTCCAGCGCAGGACGTTAAGAGCTCGTCACATCTCAGCACCTCGGTTTGTAACATATCTTGTTTTAGTATGGTTAGAGCATAACCTCATGTTCACTAAGCATTTGTCTTCATAAATGGGTTTCAATTTCATTGTGTTTTGATAATCTTTACCGTCTTGAGCATTGATCTTGGGCGATATCAGAAGAGGTAGCGTCAGTGCTTTCGCATTTGCTTCCACTACGGGAGAAGGCAACGACACAGCCTTGTTCCTTTTTACAATTTTGAAGGGATTCTTTGTGCCTATACCATCATCATCATCATCATCATCATCATCATCATCATCATCATCATCATCATCGTCATCATCATCATCAGCATCATCGTCAGCATCGTCAGCATCGTCAGCGTCGTCAGCATCGTCAGCATCGTCAGCATCGTCAGCATCGTCAGCATCGTCAGCATCGTCAGCATCATAGCCATGATCCTTGTCTTTGTTCTGTCTAAGTCTCATCATCGACATCAAGAACATACAATACATGTTGCATTTGCCCCCGGAAAAGTGTGATGAGTCGATCCGTCGACAGGAGTCAACCAGTCAACCGATGGTCAACCACAGGAACGTGTTCCAACACATTCCCTTTTATCATCAGACCTTGTGTTTCTTTGTTTTCACCGCCTCATGGTCTACCCAAGCAGACCATTGTTGCCCGTGGACCCAGGCCCCATGGTTTACCCCATGGCATTCTGGGCCGCATGGCTTTAGGTGTCGATCGGTTCCTGGAGCTCATCTTTGGGCCGAAGTCATTGGAGTTTTACTGGTCGAAGTCATTGCAGCTTTACCGCGACTCTTTGATTGCAGTTGGCCCCGTTGGTACAACCAAAAATGGCAGTGCTGAGCATGAACATGTTAAAACAGGCTTTATTCTCTGTCGTACCACATGAACAACAACATCTAAGCACTCTCAGAGGTTTTATTGTTCTGTGTTTTGCTGGTGTTCATTTCTCGTCAAGGACTTTCAGAGGTATCCCGGCCATTTCTATGATATAGTCAGGATATCTCAAGAGCATTGGCAGAGTGGAGTGAAATTCCAGGATGCATGAGGTTCTGTGAAACTGCCCCGGCTTAGTCGTATCAATGGGTGTTTTCACATGGGGTATAACTGCCATTTAGGGAGAAATGGTGAACCATGGCAATCATTGTTTCTTGACATATACATTCCATCCAAGATCTAAACAATCCCAGTGGATTTTGGGATACATACAATACATATTTTAGATATGATATCCATGATAAATCTCAAACATCCATCATAAGTCCTAACAATTCCCAACAATCCCAGTGGATCTTGGGATAAATATCCAGGATGAATCTCAACAATCCATCATAAATTCTAATAAATCCCAACAATCCCAATGGATCTCGGGATAAATATCCATGATGAATCTCAAAAATCTATCACAAATCCTAATAAATCCCAACGATTCCAGTGAATTTTGTGAGTTTTCGGATACACCTTAGCATGTTCGGGTACCCATGCTCCCTTCGCGACTGCGGCTCACAGGAACTGTCAGGTGGCAATGCCCCAAAATTCGCCACGCAACTCGGCTGGGTCAAAGAGAACTCCATGGGGCAACAGAACACCTTCAGTGGCGATGACGAGTGGTGGAGCATGATATGTGTATATTAAATGAATCTGTGATACAACTTGTTATACATGTATATATATTATTGATTATTATTGCGTGGACACATATAAATATCTGGAGGACTATCCTATTATAACGATTGATGGAACTCTTTTTGTTTCTTGTGTTGTAGTAGTTTTCTAGGACCTCACTTTGGCTTTTCACCTATCAATCCTCCAGGTTGGCTTATTACTCAAAATAGTATATTTCGGCGTCCGATTTTTCCAGCTACAGTATTCCCATATGGGGAATTACCTCAGCGATTTGATCCAAGGACAAACAACTTAAAGGACTACTTTGAGAATCACTACCGGGAGGGAGGTGAATTCTGGCATGTTGACTACAGTCCCACAATGAGTGCTGAAATGTGGACCTGGCTGCATAAGCCCACCGGGATCCAAGTTTGGCAGGATGCCATTGACCTCACCTCGGGTCATGGTGGGGAGGTCTACTTCCACTATACCAGTGAATTGGCGTTCCGAAACATCACCCACCCGGCCAAAGAAGCAGCAGAGATTTGGGCATCTTTGAAGACAGATGGGCCTAGTGCTAATGCTTGGTGGGGCAAAGGGATCTACACTGTGCCATCACCTCCCGACCAGTGGGAAAGCAGCGAGCAGGTGCTGGACAACAACTTCCGCAACATGATGCGGCGGGACCGTGAAGATCCAGCAAAAGGTGTAGACTACGTAGATCGCGAATACCCCAAGAGGGCTGCATTCTGTGTCCCAATTCTCATCGATGCCTGCAATGCCTTCGATGTCTCCAAGAAAGCGACACCAGAAATGGAGGCTGCGGGTAAGGAACCAGGAAGAAATCTGGCGGATAAACTTCTGAACGAGCCTGGCATGCCTCCTCGCTCTTGCGTTGTGCTCCGCGTGTCTGGTGAAGACGGAGCAACTTGACTATTCTTGCTACAGGCTGTACGCTACCAGTATAGATTGTATTTGTATGCATAATGGAGAATCAGGAATGGGAAGCTATAGCGAAGGAAACCCATTAAGAAGTGAAAGCCAGTGCAACCAAGCGAAACCTGGCGCATCCCATTCTTTATCTCGACCAAAGTTTCTGCTGCTACTGGTAGTGGTGATGGGGAGTCAAAGATTCGGGTTCCTCAATAAAGGCACGTGGTTACCAAGCACAAGGCACGTGGTTGCCAAGCACAAAACATGTGGTTACTATATGCACAGCGAGCACAGCATTGAACCTTGCGGAAGGTCACGGTAGTAGTAGGAAGCTATTGCGGTTGCCCTTAAAAGAGTCAATCCCTTCAAAGAGCCTGGAAAATCACGAAGTTGAAGCACAGATTCACGATCCACAGTGAAAACCACATTGTCTTTGGCAGTTGATTTGTTTATACCATTTCCAGCGCCTAGGTCCGACATGCACGTAGTCGATTGCTGGATGCACTAAGAGCGAGAGCACAGGCAACTGCAGACCCGGTGGCAAGGTTCCGGCTGGGCAATGTGCTGCATCACCAGGGGCTCTACGAGGCTGGGCATGGGATGGCGCCATTCACTTCGGACATTGTTTTCAATGGCAATTCTGGAGCCATAAAAAAGAGGTGTTTCGAACTCCCCAGAAACATATTCAAACATGGCACATTGACCAAGCATGACCAAGGAGGCATTGCCCCTGCTGAAAGAGCTGTTCACGTCTAGTGAGTCAGCATACGGCTCCGACTGTCAGTTCACTTTGGCTTGTGCTGAGAATTTGGCAAGCCTAATGTCAGACATGGGCAACTCCAGAGAAGCAGAGACTTTGCATCGGCGTACCTTAGATGTCATGGAGCAGACACGGTGCCCTTGTTATCAGACAGTGTTTTGCATCTTCAATTTGGCCCGCGACCTGCTGTGCTTGAGCAGATATAGTGAAGCTGAAGCCATGTTTCACCGGGCCCTAGATGAGCAAACGAGCATGTCGGGTCCTGAGGACCCACTGACTTTGCAATTCACCATGGGTTTTGCTGGCGCCCTGGATGCGATGGGCAAGTACAGGGAAGCTGAAGCGCTGTACCGACGCACCATTGAGGTGCAACAAAAGTTGCTGGGTCATGAACATCCCGAGACGTTGAGCAGCACCTCAGGGTTGGCGATGGTGCTGAGACATCTGGGCAACTACCACGAAACTGAAAGGTTGCACCGCTCAGCCCTAGATTTGCAAAACAGGACATTGGGTCATGATCATCCAGATACTGGGCGGTTTCAGTATGTTTCAAGTTTTATCTTTGATCAGATTTAGGATGATATATATATAATTATGTATATATATATACATACATATATATGTGTGCATATAATTATGTATCTATATAATTATGTATCTATATAATTATGTATATATATAATTATGTATATATAATTATGTATATATATAATTATGTATATATATATATATTGGGCATCATATTTGATGTGTGCTCAATATTATAAGCCAAGGTTTAGATATGTTTAGATCATTTGGGCAAGGCCTTGTTCTGAATGGCAGCGTGGTAGAAGCCTCGTCTCTTCTGAATGGGCAGGGATGGCAAACCCAACCAGGACACTTTGAGAACGATGCTTCTTCTTGCAGAGGTGCTGATGCAGGTTGGGAAGAACCTGGAAGCTGAAGGATTCTACCGCCAGTCTCTAGATGGGTATAAGAGGACCTTGGGGCCGGAGCACCCCTTCACCTTGGCATCCATCAGTGGTTTAAGTTGCGTGCTGGTCGAATTGGAGAATCAAACGGAAGCTGAGGAGATGCGGAGACACGTGAAAGATGTTTGCGAGAGAAGTCTGGGTTTGGAGCATGAGCAAACTTTGAACGCGATCAACGATTTGGCTAACACCCTGAGTTCCACCGGCAAGTTCAGCGAAGCTGTAGAATTGTACCGCCAGATCCTAAGCGTAAGAGAAAGGACGCTGGGTCCTTTGCATCCAAACACCTTGCACAGTCTTGCCAACGTAGCGATTGCTCTGACAGACATGGGCAACTGCACTGAAGCGTTAGAGTTGCACCGAAGGGCCCTAGATCGCAGGGAAAGGACTCTGGGAAAAGACAATCATCAGACCTTGCAATCTGTCAGCCATTTGGCATTGACGCTGCATCATGCAGGGAACCTTCGCGAAGCGGAGGAGTTGCAACGGCGGGCGGTGGACGGGAAGGAAAGGGTTCTGGGACCTCAGCATCCAAGCACCCTCCGATCCTTGCAGCGGTTAGCAGACCTCTTGGATGCCCTTGACAACCCATCTGAAGCAGTTGAACTGCGGAAACGCGCAGAAATATCAGAAATCCTTTCAGAGCCTTGCCAAGTTGACAGATGACAACCTGGCACCATGGTGGCTCTGAATGTACTGTAGATGGCTCTCTGGTTTTCCTACCGCTGACAGCCAGTGGATGACATGCTTAAAGCACCTGCCAAACCACTGTCAAGGCACTGTCAAATCGGGGGACAAAGCGGTCAAAAGTTCAACTTTGCAGCATTGCTTTGCAAGCTAGTGAGCGTCTGGCAGGCATTGATATAATGGAAATGTTGGAGTCGGTAGATCTATGAAGCGTTGAAACATACTGACAGAATCTGACAGAGATCACTTAGACTCTTGGACCAGTAGAAGTGAACACCTCCGGCATTCAACAGGAAGCCTAACATCTATCTAACTTCTGAGTCTTGGGATGTCCCATCTCGACCAAGGTTGCAGTGGCCCCAGCTGAATCCGCCTCTCGCACGGACCGTGGATTGAGAGGTGGGGATTTTCTCAAGAAGTGGAAGCCCCAAAATCCATGGTCCGTCGTCTTCATCGAAATGATCATCAAATGGGGCCCCATCCCCATTTGACACAAGACATGACAAAACCATACACAACCAAATTTAGGTCATCATATTATCATACTTATCATGTCTTCCAAGTCTATAAATGAAGGTATGTGCAATCAGGTCTACATGGTACTGTACACATTTGTTTAGATGTTTCATGTACCTGGGGTATTTCCCACAACTGGACTAATTCAGCATGTGAACTCGCTGGGCCTAGCTGGACAATGGTTGGAGAATGGTTGGAGTTGATGATTTAATGTTGAGGGGGGGGATAATGGGGAATTCCTAGATCGCTTTACATTCCCAAGCGTTGCGCGACACCAGCTTGTTTGTTGTTTTTAAAGCACGGGACTACAAAGGCGTGGATTCATACAGTATCTGTTTAAAGGGACACCAGGCTATAAGCGTTTGTCTATCTTTGAGAATCTTGCCAATCTGTATTCATTGAGTTCCTAGATTGAGTAGTAGTATCCTGTGGCAAGTGCACTTCCATTGTGGGGTTCTTCAAGAAAGTGTGGATTTAGGGATTGCATGTCATGAATCATGACCATCCACAAATTGTTTGGTGAGCTTTGACGCCATGGGATGACGGGCATAGCACCCCTGCAGTGATTCTGAGTTGAACCTTTCGTCAACGGATCGAATTTGCAAAATTTCACAATATCTTTGGTGGCTTCGTCCGATGGCGAGGGATCCGTTCCCATCACCCCAGCAGCGTTCATATGGAGGCCCTGGGCAGGAACGTCATCGCTGCGGAGGTCAAAAAAACTGCGGCTCTTTGGCGTTGTGGTTTTCAATTTTACCAAGCACCAAGGGTAGTGGTTCACTATGGTTCGCTACCCCAAAAAAGAGGAACAACTCTTGGCTCCCAGCCCAGCATTTGGGATCGACCCTGGAAGAGTGATGGAACTCCGATGGCGAAACATGTCCTCTCGACCAGGAGATGGAATCGGATTTTTCCGACATGTTCAGATTTAATTATTGATTAAGTATGGTTCGGTTAAGTTATATCCCCACCTGGCAGGTGCAGTCTTTGCTTATCTCCGTGGGGCCAAAGTGTAGTGATTCTGAGGTTGACCCAAGTTAGGGACTCCTAAATAGGGAATTGATCTTCAAGAGGCAAAGGCCCCACGGTTGTGAAACGTTCCTGGTTTGCAGCGCGTGGCCCAAAAATTGAACACTCAGACTTACAAGCATGCAGAGGACTACACTTATATAATCTTATGTATAGACATCTTGAGACGCTCAATCTCAGGAAGAAACGGTGTAGTGGAATCGGTTTCTCCATTTGCGTGCCGATTCTTTGGGCTCCTGTGAAGAGCATGGGGGTCTTTGGCCGAAAGAAGGCCGAAAACGAGAGGAAGGCACCGAGCTGATCAATGCCCTTCGGATTTAGATGCTTGATGTTTCATGGACTGGTCAATGAGCTTCATGATAGGCAATATGTCTGTACATTGCAGATGCTCGATGTATTGGCAAATCGCACACATGAGTTTCATGACTTGGAAACTGGAAACACTGGGCATCCTCCATTTTCGAGACCCACCAGACAAAAACCCAGCTCCGGTCGAGAGCTATGTTTCAATCATAAAATCGAAGAAAATCCTTGGTTGGTTAAACCTTTTCGTTGATCGTTTTTGGATCATTAAATGCCAAAATTTGGTTGGTTAAATCATAATAAACCGGTTTTGTCTCTTGATTTGCATCCTGAACATTTGACAAACTCGACCCCCTGGCAGGTCAGCAAGTGGGTTGAGTCTGCGGCACGAGGCTCCATTTGGGGAGGCCACAATGCAGATGAGATCGACCCTTGGTTAATTGGGCCTGGTATGGTTTGAATGTTAACAAGAAGAAATAGACTATAAAATCTGTGGTTCCCCAGGTCTTGAATTTTGGACCCATAGAAAAAAGGTTTTGAATGAAATCTTCATCGCACCATGTGAAAGGTCATAGGAGCAGTCCATCCCAGCTTGTTTCCTCCATTCTTGATCCACATGGATCAGATTATATGATATTATATGAGATTTCCATCCAATTGGCAGCCCTAGGATTCCATCAACACCCTGGGGGGCGTGGTGAGCGCGCTGGCGCTCTCCTTTGTGTTGGGCTTGCAATACATGGTGGCACCCGGTACGGACGAGATGCAGTACGCGGACTTCCGCAGCATGATCTGCAAGAGCCAGGAGCCTTTCTAAAGTTGAGATCCCCAAAAAAATGGGATGGGTGGGTTGATTCAACGCAAGAACATGGGATAAATCAACATGGACCCCAGAAACCCACCGGACATGACCCGTTTTGAGCCGGATTCAGACTCCGACTTTAGGGTCCCAAAGTTTGAAAGTTTGACACGACCGCAGGAGTTTCGGAATTATGTCATTGATGTCTTCAAGACCGAAGACATCGGCAAGCACAGCGAGGCTAGGCTTCGGGGCCTCAAAAATCACGACCCTGCGGGCCAGTTTTGGAACAGGAAGTCAAAGCCAAATGGCAACATGTTTCTTTAGAGATCCCCTCACTAACTTTCATGTTTTGTTTCACGAGAGGAAACCACAGATTGATGTCTTTGTGGATCACGACACCTGCTGTTTGTTGTTTCCAAAGATTCCAAAGATTCGTCGACTCTCCCATCAGATTGCCAGAAATGTGCCGGCCCTGGAGGAATACTTCAATTTCACCAAAATGATCCGGCTCAACACCTACATGGACTGGCTCGTGGGTTCGAGATGCATGGTTTTTCAACAAGATTGATCACATTGCCCCAATCATTGACCATATTCCCTGCTGCAGACATTAGTCATTCGATCCTCAGCGTGTTTGTTGACTCATTTGCTTGTTACTGTGTTTCTTGGTCGACATCCCCATCTTTACGTGGTCTATTTTTGGACCACATCTATCCAGATTTCCCTTCCAAACAACTGAAAACTCCACCAAAGTCATCTCGGACACCATTTTTTTCGGGACACTTCAACTTCCATTTTTGGGCCCCAAAAACCACGAAAGACGGGCGACCACCAAGAAGAAGAGAAACCCACCTATCCACCCATCATAGACCAGACCAACCAAGTGAGTGACAAGGTGATAGAGACGGAAACAGAGACCAAAGAAATCCATAAAGTCCAGATGAGAAACTAATAAAAAGATGAGATAGACGAGCGGAACTATGATGCAGACAGTGATTCGGCTGCTGCCACCTTTGACTCGTCAGAAGGACTTCTCCCCCCCACAGTCATTGCCTGCCGCCGCAGGACATCGAGCAGTTCCTGCGCACGGAGGTCTCCGCGCGCTACGGCGAGGCGGAGGGGCCGCAGAAACACATCGCCTGCATCAGCGACAAAGACCTGCAGACGGCCGTGGCCTTCATGGCGGCAGAGTTTCCCATGGAGTACCTGTGCGCCTTTGTGTTGCAGATCCTTGGGATGGGGATGGAATGTGGGGGGGGGGAGGGGTTGAAAGGATGGATTTGGGATTCAGATGAACATTGAGAGATTTTGGAGAAACAGCTTTGAAGGCTGAAAGTTGGGGGTTGGAGCGTTCCATTTTGAGGGACTGCGGTTGTGTGGGACTCAGAGGCAAAGCGCGACCGTGCTTCATCATTTCTGGTGGAGAAAGATATTGAATCATAATCACCAGGAAAACAATATGGTTGTTTCCAAAGAGTTGGACAAAGAGAAACCATTGGTTTCCGATTCTCATTTGCCATACATTTACATAATTTGGGTGTCCGCCATTTCAGGAAACCCCTGGGTTTGTCCAAACCCCAGCACCCCTCGTGAAGAAGTCCCCCGAGTCCTGGCCATCGAAAAAGATGAACCAGGAACAATCCTCCTAAGTGCCTTTCCAAATTCCAAAAATGGCCGTACAATGCCCCTACATCTCACAGACTGACCATCTCTACGCGCCCAGGACGGGAGATGCCTACCGTTGGTCCAAGGTCAGCGAGAACATCGGTGGAATGAGCGGCGCGCTGATCTTCGCCTCGCTGCTGTGGAGCATCATCCTGAACCTCAGCTTGGCGCTGGCACCGGTGCGGGAGGATGCCTCTGGAACCGCCCTGGTGGCCTGGTTGATGGTTGGAGGACGGGCCAAAAAACTATGGGAACATGAGGGAAAATGTATGAAAATGTGGGAAACATGGAAGATGTTGAGAAAAACCGCGGCTGGAGAGTTTTGGATGGGGAATTTGAAATTGATTTGAACATATGTGAAATTTGGATGAATTATGATAAATTTGGATTTGGAAAGGGCATTTCATGGGAGCAGGAAAGGTGAGATCAAGCTAGATGCGATTTGGAAAGTGATCATTTCGAATTTTGATCTTAGCTTTCTGGGGGGCTTAGAGGGCATCGTGTTTCTGTTCCCGAGTTCGAGTTTTGGCTATGCAATGCATCCATCATTGGGTGACACATTGCAAGGCCTGAGAGAGCGGTTTGCAAAGCCATGCTCTTAGGTTCATGAGCTCAAACAGTTTAGCCAAAATCTGAACAATCACCACAGATTGTTCTACGTTCAGACGCCCCGGCCAAAACAAACAATTTGAGCAGCTTCTTGAGATATCTTGCGATCAACTGCGATCAACGGCGATCAACGGAGTCAGATGCTGAAAGCGACATCACATCGTCGCCGTAGCAGACACGACCAGCTTTGTTTGGTCCCAAATTGGATGGTAATGTATATCACATTGCCAGTCTCATGAGCAATGGTTCCAATGCGGCAAACGGCAAATTTGAAAAAACAACATGCTTAAACTATAGGTATGATTTGATACTGGTTTTCCTCACCAAGTTCAACTGATCTGGATCATGGATCTTGTATGCTTGCACCGTTCTTCTCGCCGCGGGCTAATTGGACGATAAATCCTTCCCATGAAAACATCGCGGATCCCCTGAAATCGGGCCACCAGTGGAAACAATGATTATAATTACCCCTTTCCCCATGTTTCAGGTTTTGTTCAGGGACAAAAAGGCCAACGCATGGTTTTCCGGTCGCAATTGTTCAGCATCAATTTTTGGTCCATTTAATCCATGAATCAGGTCCCTTTCCAGTGCTGGACAGCACGAGAGGACCCACCATGTTCGTCAATTACCTCTTCCTTGTGGTGGGTTTGATCGCGTTCTTCTTCACCCATGGCCGGATGCTCGTGGCGTCGAGCCCCTTTGCTGGTGCAACCATAAGGACCTTGGACCTTTTGGCTTAGTGATATGGGAATGACCTTCTTGGAAGATGGGATTTAGACTTCGCTTCTCAGCTGGAATTGTCCTTTCAGAATTGTTTCAACGTGCTTCAAATTGAGCAGCAGATGTCTAATCTTTGGTCATCTGTGAGAAATGTGGCCATGTGTACCATGCAGGAATACAGTGGATATTTCCCTGTTCTCTATCTTGCTCCCGGTGTTTGTGATCGGAGTGGTCTTAGGCGGGATACGAGGGAAGGTGAAAATGGAGGTTTGAACATGTGGTTGACGTCCTTTTGGACGTCCCAAAATGGGAAATACTCGAAAGATCAAAGAGTATTGAGGAATTTGAATCTTCCGATTTGTTTGAGTTTGCAAAAAGACTGAGTACAAGAACTCCCCGAACCCAACCGTACTTGATAGTCGTTGACTCCTCGATGGTTAAAGTTGGGACGTCCAAGCCAGCGAGAGCGAAGCGAATTCCTGGCAGGCATAGGTGCCACCATTTGGTCAGCTCGGAACTCGAAGGAAGAGGTCGCCAAGGAGGCAGAGACAGAGTTGACAGGTGTCAGTGCAGATGGCGAGGGCGGTGATGTAGATGCCGTTCCGATTCAGATTGAACAGTTGAAGCCGCCCGAGAAAGCGAGGGAGAAAGAGGAGAGTATTGCGGATGTGAAGGAGACCCGGATGTAGGTACAAATCCATCAGCTATGGGTCAGCTTCATTTTTTTTGCAGATGTTGCCACATCTTTCCACATGAGAATCGGTTCAAAGTGACAAGTGACATTCAAATGAAATGGCAACCTCTGCACGACCATCAGGTCCGTTTCACATGGTGGTTTACTTTTATAGTCAGCGAAAGCAAAGTCATGTCAAGCAATGGCTTTGATCTTGAATTGCAAAGATGATACTTTGAAAAACAAAAAGCATGGATTCTCTGAGAAAAAGCAACAGATGAATCATCCCGAATGAGGGATTCCCCTGTAATTGCTATGGTCGCATGTGGTCAAGAGACTTTTGCAACTGATACTGGCACGATCCAGTGTCGATACCCAGGAAAGGGGCCTGTTGTGAGCCGCAGAAAATTGAGATAGATGGCATTCTCCTTGCAAATCCCAAACAATATTGATCCATCATCGCACTTTTAAGTGCACATATGTTCCAATGTATTAAATATTGCTATAAAATCCATAAGGTCAGGTTTGATTCAAAAGTTCTTGAATATATTTTAATGATATTTAATACTTAATTTCCAAATTAAAATATAATTGAAATTTGCGCCTGATTAATGTTCGGAAATAGCGGATCTTTTGGGCCAACAAAAATACATTATTTGTGAGCATCCAAAAAGTGAGCCGTGGGGCGCGCGAGTGGGAACGTGTATTTAATATATGCTTGGAGGGGTGGGAATTATGGATATTGAATAATATTAATGTATTGGGGTTAGGATTTTTTTGGTTCCAAAATTAATGCTTTTAAGGGTTTGCATAGATGATTTGGACTGAAGATTAGTAAAATTGTTTTTTTTGATTTAAATAAATTATGAAAACAATTCTAGAATATTTTAGAGCCTGGAGCCTGGTATTGGAAGGAAATTTGGGCGGATAAAATCTATAATAATTCAGTATAATTAAATATATTTGATTATATATATATATATATATTACTACTAATATTACGATTTGGGTACACAAGAGCTGCCGCGCGCAAATCGCCAGGGTCCGAAATCCCCAAATTCCGCCAC